>PITA01001689.1:0-78387 GCA_004023965.1 Spilogale gracilis | reverse complement strand
CTGGGGTGTGAATCCCGAGTCCTGCTCTGCAGCCCCAGCTCTTGCCCACTACGCTGTCACCACAGCTGCCCAGGGGAAGGCCTGACCGGCCCCACCCGCATGCCATCAGCGACACTCAGATCCCAAAACGCACGGCCTGAGGAGAGAGCCAGGGACGCCCCTGACGAAGCCGCTGCAGTCCTCTTCTGGTAGGTCCCCCTACGTCACCAGGAACCCCCACAGCAGGTGCTCCGGCCCGTGTTCCCTTCTGGATCCCGGAGGCCTCACAGGGCAGCAGGGTCACAGCACAGGCCACCAAGGTCTGTGACACATGGACAAGACGTCCATACCCACCTCTGAACGGTTTCCACCAGCCTCTTCCTCATTTTCTCAGCTTCGATCGCGAACAGCCAAGGCTCCAAGGCTTTGGCAGACCTGGTAACAGCATCGAAGAATCTTCTGGTCCTGCTGGCCGTGTGGGACTTACTCTGAATCTGTACGTAGGCCCTCCAGAGAACCTGGTTGGCTGGGTACAACCGTAAGGCCTCCGAGAGCGCCCGCCGCAGGGGAGCCAGGGGGTAGACGCGGACTCTGGTGTGGAACCGGAGCAGGCTCGTGTGCAGCAGCGTGACGGCCTCGAGAACGCCGCCCAGGGACGCCGAGCCCCGCAGCTCCGCGCACACCTGCTCGTAGACCCGCTCGGCGGCCTCGATCCCTACAGTCAAATACTGGAAGAGCATGAAGCACTTCGCCAGGCTCGGGAGGCGGAGAGGGGAGCTTGCGGGAGCCGGACCAGAGCCGCAGCTCTGCCCCAAGCAGTCCTGCAGCGCGTGTTCGTAAGCCTTCCGGGCTTTCAAAATGTCAACGGCTGACACCGGCCCAGAGTAGGGCCCGTAGGGACCATGCTCCGTCAGTCTGGTCAGTATGTGCACGGCGCGGGCCACGGCGGCCCCCCCTGCATCCACCGAGAGCTCCAGCTCCAGCTCCAGCTCCGCATAGAGCAGGCTGAGCTCCCAGAGCTCACAGCCCCTCGGTTCTCCGCTCCCCGCCAGGCTGAGCGCCGTGTCGAACACCTTCCTGGCGTCCTCCGTGTTGCCCAGCAACCACTCCAGATGGGCGTACTGCTTCCAGAGGCAGAAATCGTTGCGGTTTTCTGGCTCCTTAAGGAGATTTTTGGCGAGTTTTTTGCAGTTCTTTCCTTGTGACTTTAACCTCTTCTTGTTTTTAGTGTGCAGACACCAAATGACCTGAAAGTAAAGGAAAGGACTCCCCAGTGCTCTGTGACTTTCAGGCAATCCCTCTGTTCTGTCCCTCTGTCTGTTGTCCCACAGACGTCCGCACGTCCTTCATCACATGGTTGCTAAACACTCAGGCTCTCTGAGCAGGACAGCAGATCAGACTGAACCGAGGCCCCCAGTGCCCCCAAACGACTGCATCCAGGTTTCCACCTAAAACCTCGGTAAACGAGGCTCATGTGCTCCAAGTGTCCTTCCCCAGTGAAAGGTGCCACCAACTTTTCTCACACACTACTTTCGTAATACATCCTGGCGGGTGCAATCTGTGTGGTTCAAGCGCCAGAGCTCTGGGCGTTAAGGTTCCATACTACCTGGTGGCCAGCAGAGGGCGGAAGAGCCCATCCTAGAAGAGTAGCTAACAGACAGCTATGAAGAGCAAGGCAAGTAGCTTATTCTACATTTTAATAAACCTCAAAATCCCCTAGCCCCTGCCTAAGCCTGGTTCTTCACACTAACTGCTCGTATAATCTCAGGCATCTGGCAGAAGAACGAACACAATAAACAGCTCCAGTCACTGGCGAACCATGCGTCCGCCCCCCTCACCCCTGCCCCTCAGGTCTCCTCCTCCCCTCCCAGCCCCTCAGCAGGGGCGGCCACATACTGGGGCCTTGGGGGGGGTCCCTGAACAAGGAGGTGCCGAAGCCCAGCGCTTGAGGAACACCAAGAGCCCCATGACCATCTCTGAAGCCCCCACATGGGCTGGGGGAGGCTGGAGTTACCTTCGCCATCTCGTACCGTAGCCAGGAGAAGCAGAGCTGAGACCTCTCCTGGCCTGAAAACAGAGGCATCACAAGGTGAAAGATGTTGCGGATGAACTCTTCACCCTCTCGATTGTGACCACGGGTCCAGCGACGGCAGCCCAGTGGGTCCGAGCGGCCAACACAGCTGATGCCAGAAAAGGACAGGTTGAGAAAAGTCAGTGGCTTTTCATCATTAAGCCCGTTATCAAAGATGCTGTTCTCATCCATGGCCAGGTAGAGGCAGGAGGCAGGGGGGCTGAGCCCACAAGGCACACCCAGAAACTGCAGAAAGGCCGTGACCAGCTGAAACTGGAGATCCCGGCTGGAGAGCTGAATCAGAGACTGCGCAATGTCATCGAACAGCACCTGTAACAGAGACAGGGTGAGGCGGCCCACTCGGGAGCGCGGTTGTTCATGCTACAGACAAGCGACAAGGGTTCACAACCTTCCCCGTGGCTCCTTTCCCATGGGGATGTGCTAATGATTCGACATTATTCCTATTAAAGTCTAAACAGACAAGAGCTAGGTTTCCTGCAACACGCAAGAAAGGCAGAGGCCTTGTCAGGCACCAGAGAGATGGCGGGAGCCGGAGGCACCCTCAGGAGGAGGGAGGACCATGGGAAGGCCTGAGCCAAAAGCTTCCAAAGAAGCCTAACATATTCATCAAAAATGTAGGATCAGGGGCGCCTGGGTGGCTCAGTTGGGTGGGCAACTGCCTTCAACTCAGGTCATGAACCCAGAGAGCTGGGATCAAGTCCCACATCGGGCTCCCCACTCAGCGGAAAGCCTGCTTCCCCCTCTCTCACTCCCCCTGCTTGTGTTCCCCCTCTAGCTGTGTTTCTCTCTGTCAAATAAATAAAATCTTTAAAAAAAAATTATAAAAAAAAAAAAAGAAAAAGAAAAAAGAAAATGTAGGATCATACTCACTTCTGAAAGCACACATAATTGCTTTTGTAGTTACTTTGATAATTACAATTGTCAAAACTGTCTATGATAGAAGATAAGAATTTTATTACTTGGGGGCCCCTGGATGGCACAGTCAGTTGAGCATCAGATCCTTGGTTTTGGCTCAGGTCCTGATCTCAGGGTTGTTAAGCTCGAGCTCCGCGTCAGGCTCTGCACTCAGCACAGAGTCTGCTTGAGAGTCTCTCTCCCTCTCCTTCTCTGCCCTTCCCCTTCTCTAAAAATAAAAATAAATCTTTTCTAAAAATTTTATTTTCTGGTGGTTTCTTCATACAAAATTGCTCTCAGAAATGGAAAATATGGGGGCACCTGGTGGCTCAGTTGGTTAAGCAACTGCCTTCGGCTCAGGTTATGATCCCGGAGACCTAGGATCGAGCCCCGCATTGGGCTCCCTGCTCGGCGGGAAACCTGCTTCTCCCTCTCTCACTGCCCCCACTTGTGCTCCCTCTCTCACTGTGTTCCTATTAAATAAATAAATAAAATCTTTAAAAAAAAATAAAAAAGAAGTGGAAAATATGCTCAAAGGTAAATAGCAGCAAGGTAGGAAGGAAACTACGCAGCCAGGGGCCGTGGTAAGAGCAGTTCTAAGACCTAATGCTAACTGGAAATGTCCATGGCTGATTTCATGCTGTCACCTTAAAGCATGGGGCCACAGAGGCCGGCCTCCCAAGGCTCCCAGCCGACAGGAAACCAAAGCATGAGCACAGTAAAACTGGGCTTCCTGGGATCAGACTCCTCAGAACTGTCAATTCATCAGAAAGCTTTTCTCCTCCAGAGTCTGAGTGCTCACAGCAGAAGTTTGCTCCACAAATAAGTTTCCAGAAAAAATGCTATAAAACCCTCAAAGAGCGAGCACCCTGCTCCTCCCGAGGCACGGCGCCAGCGCAACACAGGACGCCCTGTGCACGCTCACCTCACCGCAGGCCACGCGCCCTAACATCCCAGAGCTGAGCAGCAGCTTCCCTGGCATCGGCCCTCCCTTCTGCCCAGGCTCCCCAGTCCCCTGTGTCCTAACCCCACTCGCCACTCCTGAAACATTCCAGGCACTCGTGCTGATCCCTGTGCCTGGAACAGAAGACCCGGCACTGAACGGGTCATTCAACATCCGGGAACATTAACGGAGCACTCAGCACAGGAAGAGCACCGTCCGTGCCCTGGCGATCCAGCACGGAAGGAGATCCCCACCCTGGTGGCTCGCAGATCCCAAGAAGGGTCGCAGACAACAGATCAGGCCAGAGCCTGTGAGCCTCGCCACCGCACACACCTGCTGGTCTGGGCCGAGAGCGAGTGGCGTGCCAAGCAGTACGGCTAGGGTCATAGGAAACTGGGTCCATTTCAGGCTCCAAGTAAAATCTCTTCCTTTAACGTAAAACGTCCAGAGCCGCAGGCCACCAGACAGAGTAGCGCGGACCACGTCATTCCAGCACAGTAGGTGAGACAGTGCAGGCACCTGGCGCACCACCGCGGCTCCCAAAACGCGAGCTGCTTCCCCAGCCAACACCGGCTGTGCACCGACTGCCCGGCTCGGCCTCTAGACCCAGTTCCCTTTGTGCTCAGGAGTCAAACCGATCCACCACCTCTCTGAGGCTGCCAGAGCGTGATGGGGACGTGGACAGAGCTACATAACGTAGGACAAGGATACCACGTCTTGAAAACCCTGAGTCCTCAGACTTCCGTGAGAAAAATTAACTAGATAACAAGAACACCATCTCCGGAAGGGCCTTCCCTCCTACCTGGGGACAGGAACTATCCGGTCAGGCTCTTCCATGCTCCCACATCACCAGTGGCCGGTGAGGTTTCCAGAGGCAGGAACAGGAGCAAGCTAACCTCCCCAAGTTGGGTAGTGCCCGGAGCGCTCAGCAAGCTTCCCACAGGCAAGCAAGGGCCGTGGGAGTGGGGAGAAGGGAAGGACCCCACGGCTGGCCTCCCTCCCAGGGTGGGACACTCGCCTGTCTCTCTGGGTCCTCACAGTCTTCCTCGGTTTGCTTCCTGGTCTTATCAGGGCGCCACGGCCGCCAGTGCCTCTGGTCTCGGGACCGCTCGGCGGCAAGCCAGATCTGCCACCTGGGCAGACTCTTATCTCTTATTTCCTGGTCGTCGTCTTCTGGTTCGTCATCATCATCATCTAGATGAGAACAAAACTTTTAGCTCACTTCACCAGCAAATAAAACCATCACTGGGCCCCAACCGGTCTGTGACACCAGCTGCTGTGGTGGGCCTCTGGAGTGCCAAGACGAGTAAGACCCAGGCCCAGCCTTCTGGAACATTCTAGGGCTCAGAAGCACTGAAGGACTCTCCTATCACCAGGCAGGTTCCCCCCAAATCCTGGCATATTAGCCAATGGAATCAGATGGTTTTTAATGCAATTATAGCAATTAAAATGGAAATATACCTATTCTAGAACAGCACCGAGAGAACTTTCCACGATGATGACGTAATATATACCTTACACATCTAATATGGTAGCAACATGTGACTTGGTGGGCACCTGAGATGTAGCTGGCAGCAGAACTCAATTTTTTACTTTATTTCATCTTAATTTTAATTAAAATAGCCACATGTGGCTGGGCGCCTGGGCGGCTCAGTTGGTTAAGCCACTGCCTTCAGCTTGGGTCATGATCCTGGAGACCCGGGATGGAATCCCGCACCGGGTTGCCAGCTCTGCAGGGAGTCTGCTTCTCCCTCTGACCTTCTCCCCTTTCATGCTCTCTCTCACTTTCTCTCTCTCTCAAATAAATAAAATATTTTTTTTTAAAATGGCCACATGTGGCTAACGCCTGATGCATTGGACAGCACAGTTCTAGAAAGCTGCATGTCACTTAGTAAGAACATTGGTTTAGATTTCCTGAAGCCATCAGGATTTTCAGCCAGTGGCCTTATGATCACAACCTGTGTCCACTTCTCAAAAAGTCAATTCAAGATATCTTGTACTTTCACTTTGCTTCCTAACTCTGAACATGCAGAATGGAAGAGGCCAAAGTCTTGAGTCTTCTGTAAAGTTCAATATTTAAAAATAAACAAACATGGTAGATAAAGTGGTATGGCTACCCCAGAAAACAAGTGGGCAGTTTCTTATCAAATTAAATATGCATTTACTACAAGACCAAGCAACTGCACTCTTGGATGCTGACCGCAGAAAAATGACAACCTACATACACATAAACACCTGGACGCTAACACCCACAGCAGCGTTCTTCACGACAGCCACACTCTGGAAACACTCCCAGTGTCCCCCAGTAGGTCAACAGGGAAATAAACCATGGTATGTCTACACCATGGACTACTACTCACAGTAAATCACCCTGAAAAAAACTACAGATGCGTGCCAACAATATGGACGGATCTCAGGGATGATGCTAAGTGGAAAAAAAGTCAATCATAATCAGTTACACAGAAAACCAACGCTGGTGAGGATATGAAGAAACAGGAACCCTTGTGCACCAATGGTGGGAACGCAAACTGGCACAGTCCTGTGAACAGTACAGCAGCTCCTCAAAGAATTTTATTTTTTAAGATTTTATTTGTCAGAGAGAGAGAGAGAGAGCATGAGCAGGGGAGAGGCAGAGGGAGAGGGAGAAACGGGGCACAGCAGGCAGAGCAGGGAGAGGGAGAAGCAGGCTCCCCACTGAGCATGGAACCCAATGCGGGGCTGGATCCCCAGACCCCAGGATCATGACCTGAGCCGAATGCAGACGCTTAACAGCTGAGCCAGCCAGGCGCCCCAGTTTCCTCAAAGAATTTTAAAACTACCGTGTGCCCCAGCATTTCCACTGCGGGTTAGACGAGCAGAAGAAATCTAAGCAGAGTCTCAACAGCTAGTAGCACACCCATTCACCGCAACAATGGCCATCCACCGACACATGAACAGATAAACACAACACGCCGTCCACAGGGAACCCCATCCGGCCGTAGAAAGGAAACACTGACACCTGCTGCACTGGACAGGCCTGGGAGACACGCTGCTGAGTGAAAGAAGCCAGTCGCAACACAACAACTACTGTCTGCTTCCGTTTATGTGAGACTCCAAAAAATAGTTAAATTCACAGAGACAGAAAGGAGCACGGTGGTCGTCAGGGGCCAAGGCAGGGAGGAAAGGATTCACGGGTGCAGGGCTGCAGCTGCGGGAGATGAAACCCACCGGTTCACGGGTGCAGGGCTGCAGCTGCGGGAGATGAAAAGTTGAGGCGACGAACAGAAGTGAGGACAGTTGTACAAGAGTGTACATGGAGTCAATGCCACTGCACTGGGCTTTAAAAAGTCACACGCCCTATGAGGCCATCTAGGTAACATACGTGAAGCGCAATGTGACATCATAATAATAGCGAGAGCCGACAGATCGGCGGTCCCCGGAGCGGGGTGTGCGGGGTGGATACGGCTGCAGGGCCCAGCATCGGGGAGCTGTGTGTGGCGAACTGTTCCATATCTGACCGCGTGGGGGGTTACAAGAGGCCACACCTGTGATCAAGCCACACAGGAGCGAGCACGCACGCTCCGAGTGCTATCAAACCAGCGAGCCGTGCACACACGCTGCAGACTGCGCTGGGCGGGATTCCAGGCTGTGCTGCTGCACCTGATATTCCCGCTGGCGGGAGCTGGGCGAGGGGGCTCAAAAACTCCCTGTGTAGCTTTCATCCCAATTTCTGGTGATCTTTAAGTATTTCGAGATAAAACAAGTAACGGGTGCCTGGGTGGCTTAGTCAGTTAAGTGTCTGGCTCAGGTCATGATCCCAGGGTCCTGGGACTGAGTCCTGCATGGGCTCCCTGCTCGGCGAGGGGCCTGCTTCTCCCTCTCCCTCTGCTCCTGCCCCCCACCACTTGTGCATGTGCGTGCTCGGTCCCTCAAGTAAATAAACAGAATCTTTTCAAAAAATAAACAAAAACTCCACAGCATTTAAAGGTGTGATATGTATGTTAGCATTTTAAATCCAATATTCTATCTTAACGCTCTTCTGGATTCTCAAAGAAAACTAAAATTTAACCATTATCACCTTTTTCTAAAGACATAGGTGCGAGGTAGTCCTTTAATCATACTGAAAAAACTCTCACCCTAAGAGAAATTACCCTGTGAGTCACACATCCGGCTTAGATATCTGAATTTATTACATGAGAAATTCAAAAGATTACATGGTTTTGGAAAGACACATATAAATATGTAACAATATAGACCAACAGAAAATGAGAGTGAGAGAGAAGAAATAAGTAGTGATATATGAAGAAGAAATACCTCAGAATCAATGATAAATACCAACTACTCTCTAAATGCCAACCTTGTTAAGATGGGACAAAGAAAACTTAAAAAAAATGGAAAAACAAAGAATAGTTATCAACTGGTTTTCTGTAAACAGTGTTCCCAGGACACTGCTGTGTGAATTCTACTTCAGTCTCCTAGAAATGCAGAATATGATAAACTTTAGGACATAAATTCTGTGCATTCTTAGAGTCTTGCTCATTAAAAGAAACAAACAAACAAAAAAACCCTAAAAACAGAGAACCACCCTGAGCTGGTACACAAAGAAAAGTCACTACTAAAAAGACTTGTGAGGGAGTCCAGGTGGCTCAGTAGGTTGAGCATCTGACTCTTGATTTCAGCTCAGGTCGTGATCTTGGGGTTGTACTGAGCCTGGTGTTGGGCTCCAGGCTTAGCTGGAATCTGCCTGAGGGTCTCTCACTCTGGCCTACCTCCTCCCCTCCCGCCCTTCCGTGCTCTCTCTAGAAAAAGACTTCTATTTTTTGGTCCTTCATGTGGTCTTGCAGACTCTTATAGTAGCTAGACGAGTAATACCAATACACTCTGTCTTGCAACTTATTTTTCCTCATATATGAAACCACTTGTTAGCCTGAGAGTGATTCCAGTTCTTTCTGGGAGGGAACACTCCAAGAAAGTCAAAATAGCCAAGCCAAGTGAGGACTGACCATCCCTGCTGGCGCCGTGCAGAGAAAAATGACTCCTAACACCCAAAGGGCCGGAGACACCACCTGGCCCAGAAGGTTACGATGCCACACAGACCAGGGCTGATCCAAAGTTTTCATTCCTCAAAGAAACCAAGGCGCAGGAAGGTGACATCTATGAGAAGAGGCCAGCCAAGCCTGAGCCTCGCTCTCCCTCGCACTTTCAACAAAACCAGGGGGAGAGGCAATTCCTGAAGAGCTGGGCTGGTGCCTGGTGCTGGCCAAGATGGCAGCCGCGCCCACGTGGCTTCCGAGCACTTGAAAGCAGCCAGTCTGAACGAAAAGAGGCCTAGGGGGCAAAATACACTCCAGATTTCAAAGAGTTTGTATTTTAAAAAATGCAAAATATCTCAACTTTTTAATATTTACACGTTGAAATATTAAGGTTTTGATATACTGGGTCAAACAAAATATATTCTCAATGTTAATTTCACAATTTTACTTTTCTAATGTGGTGACTAGAAAATGTGAAGTTACTTTTACGGCTTGAATTATGTTTCTGTTGGACAGTGCTGTCTTAGCATGTAAATCCAGAAAGTACTTTGGGGTCATTTAGAATGACAGTTACATAAATGCTAGTCAGTAATTATTTTATACTATTCCTAAATAGGGAAAGGTGCCTCGAAGGACTCAATGGTCTGTACATTGCCAAGAAAACAGAAAGACTATCCTTAAGACACAATAAATGGGATGCCTGGGTGGCTCAGCTGGTTAAGCAACTGCCTTCGGCTCAGGTTATGATCCTGGAGTCCCAAGATCAAGTCCGCATCTGGCTCCCTATTCAGCGGGGTGTCTGCTTCTCCCTTTTGCCCTCCCCCATCTCAGTTCTCTCTCTCTCATTCTCGCTCTTTAAAATAAAATCTTAAAAAAAAAAAATTAAAAAACATTAAATGGGGGTGGGACGGGGAGAATTCCTAACAAGATTACTTCTTGAGGAACAACCTTTTATAAGGAAAAATGAAACTTACTTCCTCTGGAAAGAAACTCAAACCCTCCACAGGACTGGGGTGTTGGCTGAAACACCCTAAGGATGACAGTCTATATTCTCCCAACACTTCCCCTTAACGTATATTTGACATTTTGATGTTTCTACAGTGTTCTTAAGGACTGACAAAAGAGCTTATACAAATAAATAATCAGGAAGACATAAAAACACATTCCAGATGACAAAGGCAGAGGCATTCGCATTCCAACCGAGAGGGGCCTTACCTGGAGTGATGACCACCCAGCCACCTCGCTCCTGCTGATGCATCCATGCTCTCCAGCCCCGGGCGCCCTTCTCCCCAGCCCGGGGCTCCCCGCTGTCCCAGAACGGCTCAAAGAATTCCACCTGTTCAGGTTTAAAATACAAAGGTGAGGGAGCCTGGGTGGTTAGGCATCTGCTTTCAGCTCAGGTCATGATCCTGGAGTCCCAGGATCGAGTCCCGCATCAGGCTCCCTGCTCGGCGGGAAGCCTGCTTCTCCCTCTCTCACTCCCCCTGTTTGTGTTCCCTCTCTAGCTGTGTTTCTGTCAAATAAAAAAAAAAAAAATCTTTTAAATATAAAATAATAAAATAATAAAATAAAATATAAAATAAAATAATAAGGGGCGCCTAGGTGGCTCAGTTGGTTGAGCGACTGCCTTCGGCTCAGGTCATGATCCCGGAGTCCCAGGATCAAGCCCAACATCGGGCTCCTGCTTGGTGGAAAGCCTGCTTCTCCCTCTCTCACTCCCCCTGCTTGTGTTCCCCCTCTGGCTGTGTTTCTCTCTGTCAAATAAGTTTCCAGGGCATTCAGGATACATCCCAAAACAGAAAAAATGAGCTAGTGTGATAGGTGGCCTCCAAGCAAGCCCCCTGTGACCCTACCCTGCCTTGTGGCCTTCACACCCCTGAGTGTGGGCGGGGCCTAGTGACCTGTAACAGACAGGGCAGAGAGACAGGCTACCATTCCTGAGAGTCTGTTACAAAAAGATTGGCCACAGTCAGCGAGAAGGGCCTCCAGCTGGGTAGGAGAGGAATGGTTTCCCAGCTCTGACCCTAGGAGGCCAGCCTAACTGGGGACAGGGACACAGCCCGTTCTCCTAAAGCCAGTGGGCCCCTGAATACCTGAAATCATGTTGCTTTCAAGACTTTCCAAGGAGAAAGGGGTTCAAAGTCTCAACAGGACAGACTGGGAGCTGTTGGGGGCATGACATCTCAACTCTGTGTTCCTAAAACCTGGCACGGTGCCCAACACCTAGTGGGAACTCAGCCAATGCCTGTTGGCACAGCGCTGCACATGACAGGCACCCAGTGAATAAAAAGGTGTGTGTGTTAAAGCCAGACCCTGTAAGCACACCTCTGCTCTCACGCATTTGGGCATGAGGCTTGCTGTGTGCGGTGACCAGTTCAGTGCAAGAAGTAATTCCCTACAAAGGGGATTTGAACATAGCAAAGAACAGGAAAGCAATCGTGTTATCAACTGACAATAAGGACTTTTTTTTAAAACTGCTTTCTCTTTTAAAAATATTTATTTAGGGTACCTGGGTGACTTGGTGGGTTAAGCCTCTGCCTTCCACTCAGGTCATGATCTCGGGTCCTGGGATCGAGGTCCTCAATGGGCTCTCTGCTCAGCGAGGAGTCTACTTCCTCCTCTCTCTCTGCCTGCCAATTTGCCTATTTGTGATCTCCCTCTCAGTCAAATAAATAAATAAGATCCTTTGGGGTGCCTGGGTGGCTCAGTTGGTTAAGCAACTGCCTTTGGCTCAGGTCATGATTCCAGAGACCCAGGATCGATCCCCGCATCAGGCTCCCTGCTCGGCGGGAGGCCTGCTTCTCCCTCTCTCACTCCCCCTGCTTGTGTTCCCTCTCTAACTGTGTTTCTCTCTGTCAAATAAATACAATCTTTAAAAAATAAATAAAAAATAAAAAAATACAATCTTTTAAATAAATAAATAAATAAATAAATAAATAAATAAATAAAAATATTTATTTATTTGAGAGAGAGCGAGAACACACACACACACGCAGGGGGAGCAGCAGGCAGCGGGGGAGGGATAAGCAGGCTCCCTGCTGAGCAGAGAGCCTGACGTGGGGCTCCATCCGAGGACCCCAAGAGGTCATGACCTGAGCCAAAAGCAGACACTTCATCAACTGAACCACCCAGGTGCCTCGACAACAGAGACTTTAAAAGTAAGCCAACCACTTGCTCAAGGAAAGCTTTTTAAGAAACATTCAGACGAGGGCGAGGCTTCCAGGGGCCTGCTATGGGCCAGGAGCCACGGGACAGTCCGCCTGAGCCCCCCCACTCCCCACTATCCACACTTGCCCCAGAAGAGAAAGAAGAGAGAGAGGGAGGGAGGGAGGGGGAGAGGTCGGTCTCACAAGAACCCACACCTGTCCTTTGGTAGGCAGGTCTTTCACGCTGTCGGGTTTGAAGAAGGTGAAGTCCACCATGGCCTGGAACAGAGAGACCGCCTTCTCCGAGTGACCCGCCTGCCGCAGGAAGTGGCAGTGCTGAAGAAAGAGAGCTGAAAGCAGGGAGAGCAAGAGAAGAATCCCGGTCACCATCATGCAAGGGAAAGAACACAGCTTCTAAAAACGTGCATTTCAATACCAAGAATATGATCATTTCCAAGCTGTAATAATATGTGTCCTTATTAAAAGGACTACCATAGAACTATAATCAAAGTACATTTATTCCAATTTTTATATGAAACCACTGCGGAATACAAATATTAACAAAAACTATACATGCTGCATAAAAGGCAATGTTCTGGACAGTTACCAAATAAAGGTAAAAAACCTAGGAAAAAGGATGGTATAGATTTTCATCAGAAAGCAAAGATCTGTGCTCGAAGGATCGCGAGACCCCAGAAGGGGCGAGTTGAGCAGACAGACATCCCGACAGGAAAGGCCACAGACAGGCACAGCAGCCGAGATTTGACTACATGTCCTTGGCTAATGAGCAGGAAAGCTGGACTTCCTAGACCAGGGCTACTCTACGTACTTGACCGTTCTAATGCCCACTCTCACCCCCACCAAGAAGGTGGAGAAGGGAGAATCTGTTCTAGTCCAAAAAATCTTAATACTTTCTGTTTAAATCCATTGTATCAACTCTGCCACTTCTAAAATAAACCAAAAACACATCTTCATTTCTGACGAGAGCCAGAAGCAAGTGAAAGTCCCCTGGCAACCCTGGATCTGGGGCTCAGCCTCTTACCAAACAGTGCGTCCTCGGTGCCGGGCAGCGCGGGGTGCGACAGGATGCTGCCATCCAGCACCGCGGACAGCGTGCTCAGGCACTTGCCATAAAGACCATGGATCTTTGATACGGTGAAGGTGCTGAACTGGCTTTGGCAAAATAAAAGGTACTTCTGCCACAGGGCCGTCTTGTTGGGGTGCACAAATATCAGCTTCTGCCATTCCCTGAGCAGCGTGGAGGGCTCCCAGAACTCGGCGCACAGCTCCAGCTTGGCCAGCTGCAGCTCCACGGAGCTCTGGTTGCTCTCGATGGCCCGCTCCAGGATGGCCAGCTTCCTCTCCAGGACCAGCTTCAGAGACTTCTTCCGCTTCTCTGGCTCTCCTTCCTCGAGGGCATACAGGCCGGGGCTTTTCATGACCTCATCCTTGGGACAAAAACGTCATTTTACAAATGGAAGTAGGGGAGCCTCAAATCCCGCCACAGCCACACAGCTTCTTGCAAGGCCGGCTGTCCAGCGCCTCCCAGAGGAATCGTCCTTTGGACGTCCTTGGCCACCACGTTCTAGCCACGACTCTTTTCTGAGTGGAAACTCCATTCCTGGGGAGCCTATGTCGCCCGCTACATTTGATGGTGTGTTTACCTCACCCAACCGACCACCGCACTCCATCACGGGAGTCACATAACAAGAGTAAGCGTGCAGCTTCGCAAGAGCCGACTTCAGCCTTGACACAGCCGAATGTGGAGCAAAAGACAACCGTATGCACAGTTCAAAAACAAGGAAGTAGGACAAAGACAAAGCCACGTGCTTCAGAAAGGGAGCCCAGAGCCCTGGCCGGGTCACCGGAGGAGCAGCGCCTTCTCTCCCCCAGTTCTGTGCATTCTGCACCCCAGGGGAGCAGGGTGCTTCTTCCCAGATTCTCTCTAAATTTCCCCTCCTTTTAGAGGCCCCTCCGTGCTCCCTAGAGGCAGGTCACCCCCGCATGCTAGCCCCAAATTACACATGAAAGCCCTTCACACCTCAGGCTTCCTCCTGGGTTCAGGGCAAGCTCGGGGAAAGGCTACAGTGTAATAATCTCCAAATGCCCAGGGCCAGGGCTCCTCCCAGGGGCTTGCCCCAAACTAGCACAGTCATACCGAGTAAGAGAAGCGGGACGGCGCTTACCTGAAAAGCAACGAACGCCATCCACAGCTGCACATCGCGAGGACTCTCCCGCACCCTCCTGTTGAAGTCCTCCACCTTGGCCTTGAGCAGTGCGCTCTCTCTGTCTGTCTGTGAGTCTGGCTGCTTTGATTCTTGCTCGGAAGGACCCTGTCCTTGTAACCACTGCGTGGTGGACTGATCATAAATCCCCAGAGGGTTCAACCAGGTTGTAACGGGAGGAGGCACATCATCTGAGCCCTTCACGGGGATAAAGGAGAGTGGCTCAGATGACAGAGGTCCGGTTTTGCTGCCAACAGCGACTCCATCACTGTTCATCAATTCCACGCTCTTCTTCGTAAAATAGCGCTCGACATGCTTGTGTGAACGCTTCTTTTCTGTGGAAGCCCCCTCCCAGGATATACACTGCTTCTTTGGGTTAATGCCAAGGCAGGAGTCTCCTTTCCTCTTGTATCTTGTATTTGAGAAAGAAAGAAAGTTACTCAGGGAAGAGGTGCACCGCCAGTCGAGGCTCGGCTCAGCAGACCTGAGCTCTCGTGAGGCAACTTATTGCATGTATTCAAATTCACTTTACCTCAACTGCTTCTATTTAGAGAAATACGACAATTAGCGATCAACTTTTTCTGTGTTTCACTTATTTCTCTAAATACTTCAATTCCTTGTTAACATCACATGAATTTAAGATCAGGCTTGTCTAACAGATTCTAGTAATTTCTATTTTCCTAAGGTTTGGTAAAGTCTGCCCCATACATTATGTCACTGATCATCACAATCACACATAACAGACAAGGTAGAAATCCTCATTCTTTCCTTTACATGATGCTTAAGGACACCAGACCCTTGGGTACCAGTGAATCACTGGTCTCCTACACTGGTCCTTTTTCCTCAATATAGTCACATGTCCCCATGGAAGAAGAAAACAGGGAGGGCTAAGATTGTATTTTTAATTCGCAAACAAAATAATTAGAATTACACTTGGCTGTTTTCTACTCTAGAGGAAGAGAGGATGGGCTCTAACAGGCCGGTATAGGGTGTGCAAGAGCCCCCAGAATCACACCCATGGCTGCTGAAGACGTGCACGAAGGCTGAGGGGCATTGCGCTCTTGTGTGTGTGCGTTACACAAACCATCCATCAAAGAACGGGCAAAGGTCGGGGCGCGTGGGTGGCTCAGTTGGTTAAGCGACTGCCTTCGGCTCAGATCATGATCCTGGAGACCCAGGATCAAGCCTGATCCCTACCTCGGACTCCCTGCTCGGCAGGAAGCCTGCTTCTCCCTCTCTCACTCGCCTGCTTGTGATCCCTCTCTGGCTGTGTTTCTGTCAAATAAATAAAATCTTTAAAAAAAAACAAAAAGAACGGGCAAAAGGAACTGGACAGAATTCACAAAAGACAACACGAAGGGCCAACTGGTGCAAGTGTAAGTGTTCAGCGTCATTAATCTTGAGGAAATG
The DNA here is from genome assembly GCA_004023965.1 of Spilogale gracilis. Classification (NCBI taxonomy): domain Eukaryota; kingdom Metazoa; phylum Chordata; class Mammalia; order Carnivora; family Mephitidae; genus Spilogale; species Spilogale gracilis. The sequence goes on along the minus strand of PITA01001689.1, from coordinate 62,686 downwards.
CAAATAAAAACCACAGGGAGCCGTGTGGCTGCTAGTGAGAATGGAAACCGGTCCAGGCACTTTGGGAAAAGGTCTGGTGGTGTCTTGATAAAACTAAACTTAGACTTACCCTGAGACCCAGCAATTCTATTCTAGGCATTCCCCCAGGAAAAAGGGAACTGCATTTCCACACACAGACATGAGCACGGATACTCGGGGCCAGGTGTTCCATAACAGGAGAACGAACAGCGGTGTGGCCGCACGACGGAGCGCCCCCAGCAGGGAGAAGCAACAAACTACCGACAAATGACACAAAGGGGCTCGATGTTGAAAACGTCACACTGAAAGTGCCCAGACCCAAAAGCTCAGGTGCTATATGGTTCCAGTTATGTGGAATTCTAGAGGAGACAACATTAATTGAGGATGAAAGAAAATTAGGACAGTAACTGCCCCTGGGGGGACAGTCAGACTGAATGGGAGAGAGCAGGAGGAAATTGGGGGGGGGGGTCACCGTGATGCGCTATATGTTCACGGAGGGCTGGCTTATACTGGTAGGCACGTGTTGAAACTCAGCAAATAAGGATTTGTGTTACACTGTATGTAAATTTTAAGTCCAAAGAAAAAGCTAAACAAATCTTGAACCGCAGTTCATGACATGCATGCTCAAGTACTGAGGGCACAGTGCAGAGAGGCTGGCACCAAAGAGTAAGATGGGCTGAAGGACAGATGAAGACATGTGACAAGGCAGGCGCAGTAACATTATTCATGGTAGAATGCAGAGGGTGGGAAGACGAATGTTCACTGTAAAATTCTTTCAACTAATGCTGTATTTTTTTAAATTACCATAATATCACACTGTCAGGGGAAAAAAAGAGGAGACGGTAGCCGCATCTCCTGTCATCTTCCAGAAAGTTCTGTGTCCACTTCCCCCTCGTCCAGGCCCAGGACCTCCTTTGCTTCCCCGCAGTCAACAGGGAGAAGTTGCCCTCCTAACTCTCTCTCACACACACACACAAACCTTCCCCTTCCTCTCCCCCAGGCTCTCCCCCAGGCCCTCCCAGTCCATTTAGGAATTAAAGCGACTTTAACCAGAGGGGAGGAAATGAAACAGTGCTTCAGGAGTTCTAAACACGTCCATCGTTCTGAAGGGAACAAACTGTAAGTAGAACTAGTTTTGTTCTCCTCTTAATTACTATTTTATTTTTGTTAAAAATCAACAGTATTTCAACATTCACATAATCTCTTTAAAAAGTTTAGTTTTGTGACTTTAAAAGTGCATTTTGTAAAACTGATTTTAACAGGTGTATTTTCTAACAGATGAAAATGATAAAGAAGAAAAAAAGAGTCTTACTGATCTGTATTAGTATATGCCCACTTTCAGATACATGTGTATATGTGTTTGTATGTGTACACACACACACACACACCTCTTTTTAAAAATTGCTGATATGGGGCACCTGGGTGGCTCAGTCATTAAGCATCTGCCTTCAGCTCAGGTCATGATCCTGGGATCAAGCCCCACATTGGGCTCCCTGCTCAGCGGGAAGCCTGCTTCTCCCTCTCTCACTTCCCCTGCTTGTGTTCCCTCTCTAGCTGTGTTTCTGTCAAATAAATAAATAAAATCTTAAAAAAAAAAAAAAAAAGCTGACACACAGCTTCAGGCTTTCCTCCCTACTTTTGTGCATTTCCCCAAACCATTCATTTTAGAGAATGGTAATTATTATTGGTTTTTGAATCAGTCCACTGGAGGGATAAGCCCTCATCTAGTTAACTTTTCTGTTGTTGGACATCTGGGTTTTCTCTAATTTGTCATTTATCGCAGAATCTTAATTGGGCAAAACCAAGGACATAATTTAATGCAATATTCCCCCAAATGAAGGCATTTTTTTCTGTAAAATCCTTATCAAATAGTCAGCTGGTCTGACCTGAATAATTCTAGAAGGAGGGAACCCCCCTTTGGAGGTTCAGTGAATGAAACCATATGGACATTTAATTTAAATGAATTCAGCTATAAAAGGGAAGGGATGGGAAGGGAGGAAAGAAAAGGAAGAAAGAGGGACAGGGTATGGGAAAAGAATATATTTAAATTGAGCACACACTTCTGCCCTGAATCCACTCAGCAGCCCTGAGCCCCAGAGTGAGCTGGATAATAATAAATTTGCCCTTCCTTCACTGACTTCAATTCACACATGCTCTCATGGTGGTAGTCTACGTAGGTCCAAATTCCAACCCCATCATTTACTAACTAGGCGACCCTGACCAAGTTATTTAAAACAAAACCCCCCAAAAACCTGTCTGTGCCTCAGTTTCCTCATCTGCGAGATGGGGACAATAATGGTACCCATGTCACAGAACAACAGGGATGATCAAAAAGTTTATATATTTAGCCATATAGTAAGCCTAGATACGTTAAAGTTATTATTTTTTAATACGATTTGGCTCCTAAACATAAGCCAACTATTTCATCTGGTATATAGCTAAACGAACAGTCCACTCCATAAAGGGAGAAAAAAATAGAGCTAAACTTCACTGACAGGTAGTATACTAGCCCTAAGGAATTTCCCGAAGGTAATTTTGACTCTTACCCACGAACTCTGAGCCCTGCTCACCACAATACCCGAATGCATCCCAGGTCACTGCTGGGAGGCTCACACTACCCGAAAATTCGCCTTGATATTGAGTCAAATCTCACCTTCTGGAACTTCCGCTCGCTGGTCCTGGCTCTGCCTTCCCAAGTCACATAAAACACTGCCAATCCACCTTCCAAAGACGGTCCAGCGAAGCTTAAAGACACCTACCGCACTGCGGTCAAAGGACCAGTACCTACAAGGCCTCTTCTGGTCCTCACAGGACGGTGCCAGCTGCGTCCACCCAACGCTCCTGGTCTGTCAGTGCCCCTCGTGAAGTGTGAAAGTTCTCGACCTGACAGAGCACGCCCCCTGTCCTCTGACCAACCCACAGTGCCATGGGACCAGTACTTCCCTAGATCTGGACACTAAGAGCGGCACAGCTATTAATCTGGGTAAGACTTAGCTAAGCTTCAGGGAAATCACAGCAATGCCCAAGCCCTTCCAGGAGCATCTTCACAGTTTAGATTAGTAAACGTCTTTCATTACTCTCCACCTAAAGTCTGGGCCTCTCATAGGCAGAGATTTAAGAGCTGGTCATTGTTAGTATTTTTCCTTTTTCGTCTATTCATAAGTAATAACCCTTTATTTTTTGCAAACTAAATTTTAATTCCTATAGATGATGTCCGATATGAGAGCGTGAGGCACAGCAGGAGTTAGCAAATGAAGAAACAGGCTCAGACAGGTTTAGTGATTCACATGGGATCACAGTATCCGCCAGGGGCCAAGTGAGAATGAGAACCAGAGTCCTCCATTTCCCAATCTAGAAAACATCCTACCACACAACCGAGCTCATCTTTATTTGTGGACCAGAAAAGAACATCTGAGGTTAGAGGAACACAGGTTCCCCAAGAAAGCTGCTTCCTGGCAACATTATCCTGGGAGGGTACTTACCCTCTCTGAGGTTCCTTTTCCTCGTTCCTAAAATAAGAGTGTGGTCCTCCGCATACAGCAGCTGTGAGGGTCACACAGGCTAACAAGCACAGGCTCATAATACGTACTTCAGGCTCAGTCAGGGTTTGCTGGCCTCCCCATCTTTTCCTGGGTCCCACCACATCTGTGGCACCACACCGCAGGGCCACGGGGAACCAAACAAGACTTCGAGGAGTATCCCAATTACTCAAAAATGTATGAAAGCATTTTATTAGTCATTTACTCTCAGCCATAAGGTTTTAGGAGATAGCATGTAGATATAAATATGCACTGAAAAACCACAGATATAAACACATCATAAAGGAAATCTTAGCTGGAATTGCCTATGTAGTGAGGTATGATGTCGTGACAAATGACAATTGAAATTTAGAGGTGCGACAATGTAATGGAAACCGAAATTTATTTTAAAAAGTAATTAGCCTATGAAAAAAATGTTAATGGTCTCCTCTTGGCTTTACATTCCAATATTCTCTACCTTTAATTTTCATTACCTGTAAGCTGTCTGGGAGGAGAGATTGTGTATTACTGTTCTTTGTGTTCCCAGCGGTGTCTTACAAACTACTCAGTGCCTAAGGGATTTAATAAGTACTTAAATATTTTTGATTGACAGGGTGGAGAAAAAAAGTTTAATAAACTAATTACTGAAGCGAATACCGTCGCCTCTTTTTTCTTCTGGTGATGTATGCTGGAAGCATTTTGAAAAAGTCATTACCACTCAATGTCACTTTTTAAATGGCTTACTTGGACAGATGAATAAAAAACTTTCATGACTTTCTATTTATTTTTAATTTTTACTATTTATTTTTAAAGATTTTATTTAGAGATTTATTTAGAATTATTTAGATCACAAATAGGCAGAGAAAGAGGGGGTGCAGGCTCCCCGCTGAGCAGAGAGCCCGATGTGGGGCTCGATCCCAGGACCCTGAGATCATGACCTGAGCTGTAAGGCAGATACTTAGCCTTCTGAGCCTCCCAGGCGCCCCTACTTTCATGACTTTTTAAAACGGGCCATAGATCAGACCAAATGGTTTCCAGGTAGTTTGTCACAATTACTTACTCCAAGGTATTTTTAGATTCATTCATTCAACAAATAATTTAGTAAAAACCTACTATGCCCGGCACAATGCCAGGCACCACGGCTAAGTGACCCAGACCTGGACCCTGACTTCAAGGTCTGAGCTTTCACTACAGAGAGTAACATGCCTCACAGCTCGGCGATGGGGGACACCCACCGGAATCCAGAAGGGAAAGGGGCAGACAGAGACCACGAGGAGAGGCTTCTGGGGAAAGAGGACCCCTCCCACCAGTGACAGCCAGGAAGGGCGTGGTGACGAGTACCTCGCTATGTCTCCCCGGTAGAGAGACTTATACTCCCAGTTGGCTGGATCTGGCTTCTTGTCTGTTCTGAAGGTTTCTCCCGTCAGAGCCTGAACGTCCTCAAGCCAAACCAAGCGATGCCCGACGGCAGCAGCAGCAGCACTACCTTCTTGCCTGTGGGACACAGGAGTGAAGAACAGAGAGGGAGAGGCACTCTGCAGCCATCCGGGGACATCGTGCGCCCCTTCGGGGAAGTGGAAGGCCAACATGCCAACAGCGACGCTCCACGCACGTCAACCCCGCGAGTGCATGGTGGTGCCCCTGCCCCGGCGGGAGGACACCTGCTGGGCGGAAAGCTTTAACATGTGACGCAAACGCTCACAACGCTGAGTGGCTGGACCAAGAAGCCACCTCATCTCAGAAATTAACCTGACACAAGAATTTTTATTTTTTATTTTTTTAAAGATTTACTTACTTATGTTCAAGACAGGGAGAAAGAGGCAGCACATGGGGAGGGGCAGAGGGAGAGGGAGCAGGAGGGAAGCCCACCGACTCCCTGCTGAGCACGGAGCCCAGAGCTCCATCCCACGACCCTGCAATCACGACCTGAGCCAAAATCAATAGTCGGATGCTTAACCAACGGAGCCACCCAAGCACCCCAAGGTGCTCTTTTTAAGTAGCCCATTCAGTGACTGACTAGAATTTCAAATATATTTTTCTTAAAAATAAATAAAGTGGGTCGCCCTTGCTTACTTAATTCACTTGAAAGTGCTCAGGTTGGGGCGCCTGAGTGGCTCAGTTAGTTAAGCCACTGCCTTCGGCTCTGGTAATGATCCTGGAGTCCCTGGATCGAGTCCCACATCGGGCAGGCTCCCAGCTCCACAGGGAGTCTGTTTCTCCCTCTGACCTTCTCCCCTCTCATGCTCTCACTCTCTCTCTCAAATAAATAAATAAAATCTTTAAAAAAAAAAAAGAGAAGAAGAAGAAAGTGCTCAGGTTATTCCAACTCAAAATGTAACAACAACAAAGCCACGGCACCAAAAGGGTCGGTCTTACATATTATTCAGGCTTGGCCTAAGTCTTGGTTTTACAGCCCGGGCTCTGTGGACTGACCCCCTCCCAGTCTAAGACCAGAGCGAGCCCACTGTGAGACAGGACCCTTACTTATCTCTCTGAACCAATCTGAGAGTTGGTGGACTTCCAGCTGAGACACAAATGGAACTACATCCCTAGGAGTCAAACGAGAGGGGGAAGGAAAGGTTTTTTGGCCTCTAACATCTTCCTTCCTCTAAAAAGAACCAGTTCATCATGCTGCTGACACAAGAAGATGCCAGAGTAATCAAAACAGCCCTTAACCTTGTCCTATCTTGGCTTTTTGACTCTGCCCACATAGAAATAAAGATTCTAAAAGCTTCTAAATCATCCTTGGCTGGGAATACAGAAGAATGGCATTTCGGGGACTCAAAGCAGCTTTCAATTAGTGTTTATTGAACAGGTTAAAAAGACATAGTGATAATTTTAACACATTCCCCTTCAGAACACCTGTGAAGGGTATTCTGTCGACAATCACCAACACTGTAAGGGGCAGCAAAGGGAAGGAATGAGACCGATGCATTCCAGAAAGAAATGGAAAGCCCGTGGCGGAGGGAGGAGGGAGCAGAGCCCCCCTGGGGAGTAAACAAGCTCTGGTGCCCCCTACTGGGTACTGAGGTCAGTGCGGTCTGGGCTGTGCACAAGGAAGAATCTGCCTCCACCCGAAGGTGAGGAGCTCACCTTAGGAAACAGAGACCCCTGAGAAGCTAGAGCCCGAGGGGAAGTCGTCCTCCATCACCCTAAAATAAGAGTTCCTATATGGTGCACTGTATCCCCAGGAGCCCACTTAACTGACATCACGGAAATCCTCTCACAACTCGCTAATATCTTAGTCCTTGTCTGTATGGAAACAGTCCTCCAGGTCATCAGGAAGAGAACACGGAGGTTCACAGTAAGAAATAAAAGATGAGAATGAGAACAGCCGACTTTGAACTTAATGGGTGATATTCTGAAAAATACCAGTGAACTTAAAAATGCCACACAGATCACAGAACCATCAAGAGACTCTAAAGCTCACCCCTGATGTGATTACGCACAGGCTAAAAAGAACTACCTTCCAAGTTCTAAGGGCACCTCCTGTGCTGGGTTCAGAAAATCCTTTAGAACTCATTTTCGGGGCGCCTAGGTGGCTCAGTTGGTTAAGCGACTGCCTTCGGCTCAGGTCATGATCCCGGAGACCTGGGATCGAGTCCCACATTGGGCTCCCTGCTCAGCAGGAAGCCTGCTTCTCCCTCTCTCATTCCCCCTGCTTGTGTTCCCCCTCTGGCTATGTTTCTCTCTGTCAAATAAATAAATAAATAAATAAATTAATAAATAAATAGCTCATTTTCCTCAAATGTATTAAAAAAAGAAAAAAAAGGACAAGTAGCTAATAGTGAGTTTTCAGAAGAAACAATGATTAATATATGCTGCTCAGAAGACATACTAAAAGGCAAAAATATCAATAATATATTCATTCATTCACGCAACAGAAATGTCGTGATAGGCATCAGGCCCCGGGCCAGCTGCTGAGGGGGTGTGGGGGCGAGACAGGAGTGATTCTGCCCACAGAGACTCGAAGTCAGAACCTTCTTATTCTCCCCTCCTAGAGCAAGCCTGGGTTACAGAGAGAGCACCTGAGGCACAGAGATGGCTGAATCTGGACGCCCTGAGCCACAGCGGCCTGCGAGGCAGATCTGGTGGCAGAAGGATCCGGGACTCGGCATCCACCCGTCTGATGGAGACTCTGTGGGTCAGATTCCAAACTTGCTGCACACAGAGCTCTCACTGACGGCAGCGGAATGTCAAGCAAATAATGCCTGAGGAGTCAAAAAAGTCTTAATAGCACTAAATTTTTTTAAGTATGCCTTGGACAGGGACTTGAACCTTCTCCCTTCTAGTCCCTACAAACAAGGAAAAGAGTGAAGAGAGAACTAATGGGACAAGGCACCCCACCCCCCCCGCTCCAAGGGGGAGCAGAGGGGACGAGGCAGAGGGGAAGCTACCGGTGAGCACCTGTGCTGCCGGCGGGAGACAACGGAGCAAATGTGGGGAGAAGCCAAGCCCCAGGAGAGGAAACACTGTGGTCGTGGGCCAGTCCACACCATCCACATGGTGCTGGAAAGAAATGTGACCTGGGAAAAGGACAACAGCAATGATGATGACTGTAAGTGTTACATGGCCCATAACCAGAAGTGTGTCTTGCCCCGGGGGGGCCAATGGGAGCGATCAGAAGGGAGAGAGACACTATGGAAGAGAAATAAAACATGTCTCTTACTCTGACTGTCACAGACGGGCCCTCAATTATGTAATAAACTGGCCCAGATTCCTACGGTGTGGCAGATCAGCCATCTTTCAAAATCCCAAAGACCTTCTGTCTGCATCAGATTTTGACACGATCTGACAGTGTCTAAATAACATTTCTCAAATAAAATCACAGCCCTAATTTTTTTAATGAAAGTTTCCTTTCTTTCTTTGCTTTTTTTTTTTTTTTAATGTGACCTGATGGTAGAGCTCTATTTGAGTTTTTTTTGGACTCCATTTGACTGAGTGGCTAAATAGTCATTCAAATGTCTCATTTGTGGCAACCACTAGTGGTGGAAATTCAAAATTTGAAAAGTCACAGGTATCTGAGAACAGAAAACCCACCTTGGCTTCTCAGATTCCCTTCTACTATCTCTGGAAGTTTTGTCCTTTTCGGGCTCACTATCCAGCTCGGAGCCACTGCTACTGGCCTGCCCATGTTTTCTCTTGGTTTTCTTGTGGTGATGCTTCCTCTTCTTCTTCTCTTTCTTCCTTTTCCTGCTTGTTTGTTTGGCCTTTCTATTAGCGTCACTTTCATCTGAAGGCTCTGATTTCAGAGGACTCCTACTTTGGGAAAATCAACATTAGAATTATGTTCAGAAGAGAAGAAGGAAGATCTACGTAAATAAGCAAACAGACGTGTAAGAGAACTCCGGAAATGCCCACAGGGGCTTACTATTTGCCCATGTATTTATACAGTGCCTTCCTGGATTACAACTCCCCATAGGGATTTAAGAGTTGGACCTTCCCCACCACCCCCACCCCACCCCAGAAAAAAAAAAAAAGAAAAAGAAAAAAAACAGTTGGACCTACAACAACAGTACGTGAAGAAATTCTAATTTTAAGAGCTTCTAAACCTGGACTTTCACATCTGTACATTTTTAAATGAAAATAATCTACCGGGTATTTTATCAAATATAGTATTTTCTGAAGTAATGTTATAAAGGGTTTATTTTAGTCCTATATATTAGGGCAGCATGTCCTTAATGACAATAGATCTAAACGAAAAAAACACATTAATTCTGGCCCTTGTTTTTACAATTTTTTTTTTTTAAGATTTTATTTATTTGACAGAAACAGCTAGAGAGGGAACACAAGCAGGAGGAGTGAGAGAGGGAGAAGCAGGCTTCCCGCCGAGCAGGGAGCCCAATGAGGGACTCGATCCCGGGTCTCCAAGATCATGACCTGAGCTGAAGGCAGTTGCTTAACCAACTGAGCCACCCAGGCATCACCTGGCCCGTGTTTTTAAAGGTTATGATGAGCCCTTCTGCGTTACCGAAACATCTACAGACAGCTCTGTCTTGGGTACCAACTAGTGTCCATTTCCAAAGGTTTCTCGCACTTTGAGAGGACTGCCTTCCTGGGGCTTGTCATCTTAATGAGACCACCTAGTCCGTATTTGCGAGAGGGCTCACTTCTCAGGTCGATGTTCTACCACCCTTTCTTTCAAAGCTTGTGCAGAGCATGCCATTCTGCTGTCCCCAAAGTTTTCATGAGGTTCCATTCGATGTTGTACCACACCAGCTTCTGTTTTTCCCAAAATGGTGAAAACGCAACCGAGAGAACATCAGAGTTACAATATTCTAAAGGTTACTAACAAGGTTGGTCAAGTTCCTCAACAATCACAATGGTGCCCTTTCCTTCGTGGCCTCGTTACCGGTGCCGTGTCACACACTCGCCACTACAAAACACTAAGGGGGGAACGAGGAATAACCTATGAGTGAGGTGAGGGAAAACAAACAGCACCTCATTGGTTTGGGTAAAAAGAAGAGGTGTAATTCTCTCTTGCATCACAGGGATTTCCAAGGAGTATTACAGTGACAGACAACACACGGACTAAAACAAAAAATCCACTTTTCAGAAAAACTACCTTTTTGGTGATGACCCTTCAGAAACCGGGGCAGAGGCCACTTCACGTTGCTGACTCAGAGAGGTTATGGCTCCAACACAAAAGCTCGGGTTGCTCAGCCAGTCTAATTCTGCACAAGCAAGAAGGGGGGAAAAAACAACAATGAAATTAGCTCAATGTGATTTCGAAAGCACGAACTGCATGTCACCAGCTGACATCCTAACAGCCAGTGTCAGCCAGACGGTCCACAGAAGCCAAAGAGAAGCCAGGAAATTTTTATTTCACGGAGCATGGGGCTTTCACACACTCGAAAATGTTTAAGACTGAAATCCTCTTGTGCAATCAGGCTGCAGCTTAAGCAAAAGCCACGTAACAAGTGTGGCTTAAAAAGCAACACGGCTTCCCGGATTCCATCCACACGCTAAGGAGCAGGGAGGTTTCCAAAGCACTGGCACTGAATGACCTCAAACTGGATGCAGACAATTCCAAAAAGCTTCCAAATCAAATGATGCACAAAACCCGCTGCATTTAATACCATTACAGAAGACGAAGACATTTTTCTTCAAAAAATACTCTGTTCTCAGAAACTTCACATAAGCCTTTCCTTACAACAGTACTCCTCTTAGAAAATAAAAACACAAGGTGTCAACCTTGCAAACGCTAAAATGACATAAAGTATTAATAATGATTATCTCTGGGTGGTGAGATTAAATGTCCAGAATTTTTCCTCCTTCTGCTTATCTGTTAATTTCCAACTCCTTGGGAAAGAACTCTTTCTAAGTTATTTACTTCCTAATCTTTTAGGAGTCATAACTGTGAAGGAAAGGAAGACAACCCCCGGAGGGCTTTGGAGGTTGTCCTGTTTTGTTCTAGGATGAGACCAGAGCACCTGTGACATGAATGAAGTTAGAAGACAGAAGGGTAATTGCGCCTCTTAACAGTCACACTGGGATATAATCCATATACTGTAAGGTTCAGCCGTTTAAAATGTACAACGCATGGTCTTTAGTATATTCAGAAGCATACAGGGTACCTAGCTGGCTCAGTCAGTGGAGTATGCGACTCTTGATCTTGGAGTCAGGAGTTCAAGCCCCGTGCTGAGCACAGAATTTACTTAAAAAACAAAACAAAACAAAAACAAAAACAGAATTGTTCAACTATTCCCATGAAATAATTTTAGAGCATTTTCATCATCCCAAAAAGAAACTCCATACCTATTATTAGTTACCATCACCCATCTTTAGCCCTCCCACCCACTAATTTGTCTCTCCAGATTTGCTGGTTTGGGACACTGAACATAAATGAGATACCATGTAGTCTTTTGTAACTGGTTTCTTTTACTCGGCATAATGTGTTTACTCATCCACACTGCTCTAGTCCATTTTGTTGCCAAATCATAGTCCATTTTATGGGTACCCCACATTTTGTTCATTCACTGGCTGACGGACACTTGGGCATCATTTTGCTTGTTACAAACAATGCTGCTGAGAACACAAATGTATGTAAGTTTTTATACAGACATATGTTTCACTGCTCTTGGCTAGATATCCAGGAGAGATGCTGGGCCATGTGGTAACTCATGTTTAGCATTTTAAGGAAATGCCAGACTATTTTCCAAACTGGCTGCACCACTTTACATTCCCAATAACAGTATGTAAGGATTCTGATTTCTCCAAATCCCTAACAACTTGTTACTGTCTGTGTTTTAGATTACACTTATCCTACTGGGTGTGAGGTCTCTTCTCATTGTGCTTTTGGTTTCCATTTCCCTTGTGACTAATGGTATGAAGCATCTTTTCATATGTTCTTTGGCCATTCTTATTTGAATAGTAACAGTCAAATCCTTTGCCCACTTTTTAATTGGGTTGCCTTCTTTGGATTGTGCTGGAAGAGTACTTTATATGTTCTGCTCCTGGTCCCCGCTGGTGACTACATCTTAGTGAAGAGGAGATGCTGAAATGTGTGCTCTGTGATGACAACTCACTGTTGTATCCGTGAGCAACATCTTGCCACGCGTCAAGAGGAATTTAATAAACATGTGTGGAAAAGAGGGGAGGGAGGGAAGGAGGAAGGAAACTTCCTAAGGAGGAAAGGTACATCAAAAGAAAAGGGAGGGGCACCAAGGTGGCTCAGTCAGTTGAGTGTCCAATTCTTGATTTTGGCTCAGGTCATGATCTCAGAGTCGTGGGAGAGAGCCCACCGCTCAGAATGGAGTCTGCTTGAGATTCTCTCTCCCTCTGCCCCTCCCCTCATCACCTCACACACATGCTTTCTCTCAAATAAAGTCTTAAAAAGGGGGTGCGGGAAGAGGGGGATTCTAACTCAATTAGTGCCTACTGCAGGCCAAACACCAGGTAAAGGACTTTACATCCTTACCTTTTTTAAGCACTGAAACCACCCTCTATGGGTATTCTGATCTTCACTGTATAGAAGAGGAGACTAAGGCTCAAGGGAATTAAGTAATTTGTAAGGTCATACCCAGTGAGTGTTCAACCTTTATTTTCAGGCAATCTTTCTTCTACTGTCTTTTTCTTTCTGAGGTTGGTTCCCTTCCCTTGGGTTTAATTCCTATGAAAACAGTTCCTGTTGCTCAGAGATCACCGTTATTTCCACAATAATTGGATTTTCTCATGAACAAGGGAAAAGTGAGAGAAGATGGAACAAACAATATGCAAGGGGAGATCCTCTCAAACGATTCCAGTATGTTTTTCCATAAATACTGTAGATAGTGAGGACAGCGAGGAGGAAATGTAAAGAAACCCAGATGTCAAAACAACATAAACGTGTGACTCCCAGGAGTCCTTCAGAAAGTACAAGAAAAAGGGTTTTTAAGGGAGCAATTAAGACCCTGCCATATAAGACCAATGTGGAGGGGCGCCTGGGTGGTTTAGTCTTTAAGCATCTGCTTTCAGCTCAGGTCATGATCCTGGGGTCCTGGGATGGAACCCCGCATCAGGCTCCCTGCTGCGGGAGGCCTGCTTCTCCCTCTCTCAGTCCCCACGGATTGCGTTCCCTCTCTGGCTGTGTTTCTCTCTGTCAAATACATAAACAAAATCTTTAAAAAAAGAAAAAAAGATGACTGTAGAAAAATAGTAGTATATACTCTTGAGGTTCTAACCCAAGTCATCACTGAACTTCAATGTGACCTTCATTTCAATCAAATGACCTTTTGACACAAGCAAAGCATATTTGCACCTGACAAGAAGTTACTGCTGCTTTTTTTTCCCTTGGTAGCACATGAGCAGTGAACACGGAACGTCAGAAGTAACCATCACTGAACGTTAGGTATGCAGGAATTCTGGAGATCATCTAGTCTCGAAATTTTTTTTTTGAAGATTTTATTTATTTAACAGAGAGAGAGAGAGACAGAAACAGTGACAGCAGGAACACAAGCAGAGAGAGTGGGAGGAGAAACACACACACACACGGTGAACTCTATACACACACACACAGGGTGAACTCTGTACACACACACACAGGGTGAACTCTATACACACACACACACACTCAGGGTGAACTCTGTACACACACACACACACACACAGGGTGACCTCTGTACACATACACACACACTCAGGGTGAACTCTGTACACACACACACACACACACACACACACACACACACGGCCCTAAGCAAAGAAGGGCAGACATATCAGGCAGAAAAATCACTTTAGAACCACTGCCTAACAAAAATCAGCTAGGTATTTGGAAGAACCACGCATGTCTAATTTTACAGAAAAATATATAATGACTCATCCCTAAGTTGACATGCTTTTTATGATAAGTTTATAATAAACAGCATGCTTTTTCCCCATTGCTTGTGAAAATGCTTTAATTCAATTCCACTGGACAGAGGGATGAAGAAATCACCACAAATTGTTTTAAATTTTAAAAAAATTTGTTCTGAATCATCATTGGATACAACACCCCAGTTCACCCCTTCCCCGTGCTATTACAACAAAACAGCCCTGATTGCTGGTTTCCATGAACTCCGGTGAGCGCCACACCTTGGCTGTAATTCAAAAGACACTTCCAAGGTTGAGGAGAAATCAGTTAGCATATATACTAGGGAAGGGAACTGTTCCTTTAATAAGAGCGAGCCAAGCTCTTCATTTTGATTGAAATTCTTCTTTTCTCACACGGAAACTGAGCGCACAAACATTTGTTACAGAAAGCACCAGCAAATGTGGCTGGAAACTGCTTTTAAGATGGTGATTACAGAGTACCCAGCCAAAGTCAGCCCTTCTACAGAGCTGGCCCACAATTTGAAGAGACCCAGGGATCCCAAAGGTAATGTTTAAACAATCCAAACCCCAACATTCTAATCTCACAGTGTGATTGGTAACACAACCTTCTGAGCCAGAAGCCAGTTCAAATACTGGCTTTACTGTTTACTGGGTGTGCAACTCTTAACAAGATATTTAATCTCTTACTCTTTCTTTTCTTTCACTCAGCATGTTTGTTTTTTTGGTTTTTTTCTTCTTACTGAAAGCCAGGCACTGTTCTGGGAGCTAGGAACACACAGCAATCAAGACAAACCCAACCTGACACACTTGCAGTCACTTACACATGATGTGACAAATATCAGGATAAAGGAAACACACAGGGTATAAGGACAGCAAATCATCCAAACTAGGTATGGGTCAGAGGAAGCTGCCTGGGAGACCAGCTCAGTTAAGACCGGAAGGTTGAGGAGTGAGGCTCATCAGCTCCTAGGGAGAGTCTAGGTAGGAGAAATGTCTAGTAAAAGGCCTGAACGTGGACAAGCAAGGCTCTGGAAAACAGCAGGAGGCCGTTACGTCTGCACCACTGAAAGGGAGAGCAAGTGGGGACATGACAATGCTGGAGAGGCTGGGGGCCTTACAAAGATGTCAGAGTTTGGGCTTACCCTAAAAGACATGGACACTCAAGCACTCTGAACAAAAGCAACGAAGTCAGATCTAGGATTCTAAAGATCAGCAGTGAAGAGTAGTATTCAAGGGCACATGTTCTGAAGCTGGACTGCCTGAGCTCAGATCCTGGTTCTGAGGCCTCCCAGCCCCCTGACCACACACAGGATACTTACTGGCTCCATGACTCCATTTCCTCCTCCTGAGAAATGCAGATAATTATAGCAACTTCACAGGGTTATGAATCAATGAGTTAATGTTGTTAAGCATTTATACCAGCGAATGGCACATAGTGTTTTTAAATAAATGCACTTTAACATTCTGCCTACAGTGTGGACAGTGGTTCAGGGAGTGAAGGTAGGACTGAAGGCAGGGAGACCTTTTAGGAGGCCGTTGTCAATCAGGGTAGGTAATGTTGGCCCAAACTGGGAAGAGGCAATGAGAACCGGGATAAGCTAATGACTTTTGCAAGTTAGGTGGCTCAACAAAACATTAGCGAACTGCATTCAACAGTACGTTGAAAGGATCCTATACCAAGATCAGGTGAGACGCATTCCAGGTTTGGTTCACAATCCACAATCACTCAACATGATACACATTAATAAAATAAAGGTTAAAAATCAGACCACCTCAAAAGATGCAGAAAAAGCATCTGACAAAGTTCAATACCCATTCATGATAAAAACTCCCAGCAAAGTGGGTATAAAGAGAATATATCTCAAGATAGTAAAGGCCATTTAGGACAAGCGTACAGCCACTATTACACTCATTGGTGAAAACTGAACGCTCTTTCTGAGTAAGCCAACGAGGCCTACTCTGGCCTTTTCTTGCACACGGTACTAGAATTCCTAGCCACAGCAATCAGACAGGAAATAAAAGGCATCCCAATTAGTAAGGAAGAAGTAAAAATGTCAGTGTTTGGAGGTGACATGATACACAGAAAACCTTAACGACTCCACAAAAAAACTTTTAGAATCAATGAATTTAGTAAAGTTGCAGGATACGAAATTAATATACAGAAACCTGATGTGTTTCTATACTCTAATTACGAACTATTAGAAAAAGAAATTAAGAAAACAATTCCATCTACAACTGCATCAGGAAAATAAGATACTTAGGAATAAATTTAACTGAAGAAGTGAAAGACCAGCACTTCAAAAACTGTAACACATTGATGAAAGAAACTGAAGATGACACAAATGGTATAAAAGATATACTATGCTCAAGTCTAGAACTGATACTGTTAAAATGTCCATACCACCCAAAGCAACCTACAAGACCTGATGCAATCCCTATCAAAATATCAATAGCATTTTTCATATAACTAGAACAAAATAATCCTAAAATTTGTATGAAACCACAAAAGCCCCTGAATAGCCAGAGCAATCTTGAGAAAGAAAACAAAGATGGAAGTATCATTCCCCAGATTTCAAATTATACTTCAAAGCTGTAATAATCAAAATAGTACAGTACTGGCACAAAAACAGACACACAGATCAATGAGACAGGATAGAGAGACTAAAATAAATCCACATTTATATGGTCATTTAATCTACAACAAAGGAGCCAAGAAAATTCAATGGGGAAAAGACAGTCTCCTCAATAAATGGCACTGGGAACAGACGACTGGGTGGCTCAGTCAGTTAAGCATCTGCCTCAGCTCAGGTCATGATCCCGGGATCCTGGAATGGAGCCCCACATCAGGCTCCCTGCTCAGTAAGAAGTCTGCTTCTCCCTCTGCCTGCCACTCCCCCTGTTTGTGCACTCTCTCTCTGGCAAATAAATAAATAAAATCTTAAAAAAAAAAAAAAGATTCTCTCAAAAAATAAATGGTGTTACGAAAACTGGATAGCTACACGCGAAAGCAGGAAACTGGGCCACTGTCTTATACCACACACAAAAATAAATTCAAAATGGGTTAAACACTTAAATGTAAGATATGAAACCATAAAGCTGCTAAAAGAACACATATGTACTAAACTCTTGAACATAAGTCTTACCAATATTTTTCTGGACCTGTCTTGTCAGGCATGGACAACAAAAGCAAAAATAAGCAACTGGCACTACATCAAACTAAAAACCTTTTGCACAGCAAAGGACACCATTAAAAAGCCAAAAAGGTAACCTACTGAATAGGAGAAGATATTTATATTTGCAAATGATACATTTAATAAGGTGTTAATATCCAAAATACATCACAAGCTCATACAACTCAATACCCATAAAACAATCCAATTAGAAACTGGGCAGAGAACCTAACAGACATTTTTCCAGACATCCAGATGACCAACAGACCCATGAATATGTTTGACACCACTCACCATCGGGGAAATGCAAATCAAAACCGCAACTCATGCCTGTTGGAATGGCTAAAATCAAAAGAGAAGGAATAAGCATTGGCAAGGATGTGGAGGAAAAACAAAACCGCCCTTGTGCACTGGTGATAGGAATGCAAACTGGTGCAGCCACTGTGGAAAACAGTATGGAGGTTCCTCAAAATATTAAAACTACAAAGACCATATGATCCAGCAATCCCACTTTTGGGTATGTAGCCTAAGAAAAGGAAAACGCTAATGCAAAAAGATACATGCACCTCCATAGTCACTGCAGCATTATTTACAACAGCCAAGATATGAAAGCACTTAAACGTCCAACAATAGATGAGTAGATAAAGATGTAGTATAGGGCGCCAGGATGGCTCAGTGGGTTAAGTGTCTGCCTTTGGCTCAGGTCACATTCTCAGGGTCCTGGGATTGAGCCCCATGTGGAGCCTGCTTCTCCCTCTCCTCCCTGCTCATGCTCTCTGTCAAATAAAGAAATAAAATCTTAAAAAAAGAAAGACAGATGTAGTGTCTGTATACAGGTGTGAGTGTACACACACACACACACACACACACACTCTCTCTCTCTCTCTCTCTCTAGGGAATATTACTAAGCCATAAAAAACTGAGATTTGCCATTTGCAATAACATAGATGAACCTAGAAGGTATTACATTAAATAAGTCAGAGAAAACAAATACCACAATTACACTTATATGTGGAATCTAAAAACCAAATGAACAAACAAAACAGAATCAGACCCATAAATACAGAGCACAAACTGATGGTTACCAGAGGGAAAGAAGATGCGTACGTGGGCAAAATACATGGAAGGGATTAAGCGGTACAAACTTCCAGGGAGGGGAAGTCATTTGGAAGGATGGGATGAACAAGCGAGTGGGGGGTGAGGGGAAGAAGAAAGTCAACGTATGTGTCTCGGTTTTGGCTTGGGGTGGGGGAAGGTAGTGCCTTTTCTGATACGTGGACCCAGGAAGAAGAACAGGTTTTAGAGAAAAAAATGAGCTGAGTTTCTTTCCCCAATGTGGATAATATACCTGTTTCATATGTTGTCATGAGGATTAAAAGAACTGACATGCCATCTTCCTTCCTAACTCTGTCCAGTCAACACCTGAGCAACAATGTTGTACAATATAAAATCCTAATAAATTAGTCTGATGGTATAGAAGGAAAACTCGAGAATTAGAGGGATCAGACGCTGGAGACTCTCTATGGCTCCTAACACAACAGAGGCACTACATACCTGTCTGGTGAAAGAATGAATGTTGCTAAATTCCCCCCTCAAACCTCTTACTGAATGGGCTGGCTACTTAAATCCTGTCCTACTGCTTACCAGCACCTGTGGAGTGCGGAGCAGAGCTGCTGTCACTCACCTGGGTAGTGCCCGTCTGTGAGTCCTGTCCTGCAGTTAGGTTTTGGGGTTTTTTTAATTGAAACTCTGCACTACTATTAACGATCTTACTTTTTTTATTTATTTTTTAAAAGATTTTATTTATTTCTATGACAGAGAGAAACACAGCGAGAGAGGGAACACAAGCAAGGGGAGTGCGAGAGGGAGAAGCAGGCTTCCCACTGAGGAGGCAGCCTGATGCGGGGCTCAATCCCGGGTCTCCGGGATCACAACCTGAGCCAAAGGCAGTCGCTCAACCAACTGAGCCACCCAGGCACCCCTGATCTTACTTTTTTTAAAAAAAGATTTTACTTATTTATTTGACATAGTCAGTGAGAGGGGAGAGAGAGAGAGAACACAAGCAGGGGCAGAGCGAGAGGGTGAGGGAGAAGCAGACTCCACTGCTGAGCAGGGAGCCCAACACGGGGCTCGACCCCAGGACCCTGAGATCATGACCCGAGCTGAAGGCAAACGCCAAACCTGAGCCACTCAGGCACCCCAACGAGCTTACATTTTTAGGACACTTTATAGTAAGGCAAGAAGTACAAAAAAATGGGCAAGGACATGAACAGACATCTTTCCAACAAGACATCGAAGTGGCCATCAGACACATGAAAAGATACTCAACATCACTCATCATCAGGGAAATGCACATCAAAACCACAATTCATTTCACACGTGTCAGAATGGCTAAACTCAAAAAAGGCAAGAAATAACAAGTGTTGGCAAGGATGCGGAAAAAAGAAACATTTGTGTACTGTTAGTGGAAAGCAAACTTGGAAAACAGTATGGAGATTCCTCAAAAAAATCAAAAACACAAATACCATATGATCCAGTAATTCCACTCCTGGGTATTCACCCAGAGAAATCGAAAAGATATATGTACCCCTATGTTTCCTGCAGCATTATTTACAATAGCCAAGACACGGGAGCAGCCCAAGTGTTCATCAATAGCCAATCAGTGAAAATTAAGATGTGATTTGTATATTAAAATATAAATAATATGCATTTTTTACTTATACATTAAAAAAGGATGAGATCTTGTTATCTGTGATAACACAAATGGACCTAAAAGGGTATTATGCTAAGTGGTCATAAAAACAAAAATACTACATGATTTCACTTATATGTAGAGTCTACAGAACAGTGGATAAACAAGAAGCAGAACTGTTTATAAATACAAAGAATTGATGGGTTACAGGGGGGTGGGCAAAGTGGGTGAAGGGGAGAGGTAGATACAGGCTTCCAGTGATGTAATGAATAAATCACAGAAATAAAAGGCACAGCACAGGGAACAGAGTCGATGATACTGTAGCTGTGGTGTGGGGTGACATGATGGCTACACTTGCAGTGAGGAGAGCAGAAGGTCTAATAAAGTAGGTGAAGCACTATGCTGTACACCTGAAACTAATGTAACATCATGTGTTAACTTAAAAAAAAAAAAGTTCCGTGCTTCCATTGATAACAGCAGAAGAATGGAAACAGTCTGAATGTTCTTAATAGGGAACTGTCTGAATAAACCATACACATGACATGATAAAGTTCTGTGTATCAGTCAAAAGAAATGAGGAAGAGCTCCTACTGCAGAGCGCACAAGCTGTACAGTTATCGCTGGGATTTCAGCTAAATGCAAGAGACGCACTTCTCATTTCAGCTCAGGTCGCAGTCTTTGGGTCATGAGATCAAACCCTGTCTGGCTCTGCACTCAGGAGGGTGTCTGCCTAAGATGATCCCTCTCCCAGGCGCCTGGGTGGCTCAGTGGGCTAACTTCTGACTTCAGCTCAGGTCAAGACCTCAGGGTCCTAGGACTGGATCCTACATGCAGCTCCTCACTCAGTGGGAAGTCTACCTGTCCCTCTGCCCTTCCCCCGCTCATTCTCATTCTCTCTCTCTCTCCCCCTCTCTCTCTGCCTCTCTCAAATAAAATCTTAAGAAAAAAAAAGATTTTTCCCTCTCCCTCTGCTCTCCCCACCACTCTTGCACTCTAAAATTAAGTAAACCTTTTAAAAAATAAGTAAAAAAGTTTAAAATGCAGAAGAGTGGGGCTCCTGGATGGCTCAGCTGGTTAAGTGTCCGACTCTTGATGTCAGCTCAGGTCATGGTCTCAGGGTCCTGGGATCAGCCCGACATCAGGCTCTTCACTCAGCAGGGAATCTGCTTCAGGATTCATTCTCCCTCTGCCCCTACCCCTGCTTGCTCAAGCTCCCTTTCACTCTAAAATAAAGAAGTAAGGGGTACCTGGTGGCTCAGAGGGTTAAGTCTCTGCCTTCGGCTCAGGTCATGATCTCAGAGTCCTGGGATCGAGCCCCGCATCCAGGTCTCTGCTCAGCAGGGAGCCCGCTTCCTCCTCTTTCTCTGCCTGCCTCTCTGCCTACTTGTGATCTCTCTCTCTCTGTCAAATGAATAAATAAAATCTTTCAAAAATAATTTTAAAATAAGTAAAATAAAGAAGTAAATCTTGAAAAAATAAAATGCAGAACAGTCTGCATTTAAGAAAGAGAAAGAAATGTAGTTACTTGTATTAAGGGAGAAAAAATAGAAGGATACCATCGACTGACTAAAATTCTCACCCACAGAGAGAGGAAAGTAGCAGGCTGGAGGAACAGCAATGAAAGCCTTTTTTCTCTGAATATACCCGGTTTCCATTTCCACCCTTACAACTATGCAAATGTTTCACAGCACTATAAAACAGGATCAATTCAAAAACAAGAAAAAAAGCAATCCTTAAAAATTAAAAACAAATATACCTCACTGCATGTCAACTGGTGACAAAACCACACAGAGAATTATTTCAAATCATTTTAAAACACAGCCTTTTGACCACACATGTGCTGCAGGATACCTCCTAAGGACAACAAGAGCCACAAAAAAATACTGAACTATTTAGTATTAATCATACAACTACTGCTATTTTGAACATAAACACAGTTGTCCTGTGGCATTAGGAACTATGACTTTTTTTTTTTTTAAGATTTTATTTATTTATTTGCCAGAGAGAAACACAGTGAGAGAGGGAACACAAACAGGGGGAGTGAGAGAGGGAGAAGCAGGCTTCCCGCTGAGCAGGGAGCCCGATGTGGGACTCGATCTCAGGTCTCTGGGATCATGACCTGAGCCAAAGGCAGTGGCTTAACCAACTGAGCCACCCAGGCGCCCCAGGAACTATGACTTTTTAAAAGACGTCATTTTTAAGTAATCTCCACACCCAACATGGGACTCAGACTCACAACCCCAAGATCAAGAGTCACATGCTCCACCCACCACGCCAGCCAGGTACCCCAGGAACTAAGATTTTCAGCATAAGAGGAAATAAATATAAATATTAAATTCTAAATGTACATGCAAATTACAAATTAAATTATAAAAATAAATTAAGTAAAAATCTCACAATCTTGGGGCGCCTGGGTGGCTCAGTTGGTTAAGCGACTGCCTTCAGCTCAGGTCATGATCCCAGAGACCCGGGATCGAGTCCCACATCGGGCTCCCTGCTCGGCGGGAAGCCTGCTTCTCCCTCTCTCACTCCCCCTGCTTGTGTTCCCTCTCTGGCTGTGTTTCTCTCTGTCAAATAAAATCTTAAAAAAAAAAAAAACAACAACAACAACAACAACAACTCACATCTTAAATTTGACCTGAAAATACCAAGGTGACTTCATGATGTATTTCTCTTCCTCGTGTTGACCACTCAAAAGGTCTAGAAGTAATGACAGCCCCGTACAATTAGTACTCCAGACACCAACTTGTGGTTTTAACCTTCCCATACCATTTTCCACTAAAAGAAACCACAGTTTTTAGAGAAACAGCCAATTCCAATCCCTAACAAAACATGTAAGTGATGAGCTCTGGGCATCTTTTAAGCCAGAAAGTAAGGAAGCAATTAAGACATCTGGGTCGTGTCAAAAAGACACACACCGAGCTTAATTAGACTCTCAACAGCCACAGATGAGACGATTTGAGCATAAGAAAAATAGTGTCTGGGGCGCCTGGGTGGCTCAGTTGGTTAAGCGACTGCCTTCGGCTCAGGTCATGATCCCAGAGACCCGAGATCCAGCCCCACATCGGGCTCTCTGCTCCGTGGAAAGCCTGCTTCTCCCTCTCTCACTCCCCCTGCTTGTGTTCCCTCTTTCACTGTGTTTCTCTCTGTCAAATAAATAAATAAAATCTTTTAAAAAAAGAAAAAGAAAAAAGAAAAACAGTGTCTGCAATGGACTGAAATACAAGTGTTAAAAATTCGAGAGTTCACAATGAAGAGGGAGACCTCTACAAGTTGCTGGGACCCCGACTCATTTTCTGGACACTGACAGAGGGAAAGTCAACCATTCATCCTGTCTTTACTGCCTGAATTCGGTTTCAGTGTATCCCAATAGTGTTGACACAAAGTTTATAGACTAACCAATGCTAATATAGGAAGAAAGTTAAAATTAGAAAATAACCACTTTGTGACCCCAATTAAATAATGCATCTAAGCAATAATCATAAATGGCTGCAAAGATCATTAGGTGAAAGACTAATGGGCAGCTTCATAATGCATGAGCCAGGTTTGAACATAAAATCACTGATCTAAACATTTCTGAAAGAAAACTAAATGGCACACCCTCCTGACTGGAGTCAACAGCAAATACCCGACAAGGTATTTTCAATTTAAAAAATCATACCTGAATCTGATTAACTCTCTAGGTCTAATTGCCAGCTCACAGGAAATAATGGGCTAGAGAAGCATGCTACATGTCACCAGGAGGATCTGGTAGGAAATGTCTATAGGACAAATGACCCATTTTCCTCAACAAATATATCACAAGAGAAAATGGAGGGGAAGGAGAAACTGTTTCACATTTTAAAAATACCTAAGAGATACATCCACAAAATACAGTGTTGTATCTTTTGGGGATCCTGACTTGAAGTAGTCTTAAGAGGCCATTTTTGAGACAACTTGGGAAATCTGAACACTGACTGAAAATTAGATGATGTTAAGGAATTACAGTTAATTTCATCAAGTGATAATGTTTAAAATTGTAAAAATTCAGTGCTGCACAAAAAGCTCTTCTATAAACATTATACCGCCATTGAATACCCAGAAAATGTCTGATAAATGCTCGTTAAGATAAATGACAAGGGCGACACTCCCCTGTAAACTTTCCATTTCACCTCCCCAAATAAAGGATAAACCCCTGGCCTGTTACTCAAGTTACTACCCTTCCTCCACCACCAGTCCCTAGGTTCCCCTTTACGCCTCTACATTTCCAAACAAACTGGACTATTTGTAATTTTTTGCACAGGTCACACCATTTCCTTCCTGCGTGCCTTTGAAGGCCCTGGAATGCCCTTCCACTATCTCCATCTGTCCAAATCACACCCTCCTGAAGACCATCGCCAAAGCTATCTCCTAAATAAACCTTCTTTGAATCTTCATCAGAAGTGAGTAATTCTATAGTTCACCTGTGACATCTATAACATTTCACCTTTCCTGCTACTTTTATAAAAATAACCACTGATGGAGGGAAGAAGTTAGGGTTCAAGGCTGAGGACCAAGAAAGAATTCTTGAGACCTTTGGTGCAAAAAGGTAGTTTTATTAAAACACAGGGCCAGGACCCTTGGGCAGAAAGCGCTGCACTGAGGTCACGAGAAGTGGCCCACTACATACTTTCAAGTTGGGAGACAGGGAGAGCATAAGTCTCTAAGGTATTTTGGAAGCAAGGTTTCCAGGACCTTTTGCCCTTGTAAACACTGAGGCAGCTGAGTTCCTAGAGGATTTCCACTGTTTTAAGGACTTGTCAATGTGCTGTAGGTCGTAACGAAATTTAATAATTTTTCTTATACCTTTGCTCCCCGCATCACCTATTATTGGTCTGTATACTTAGCAAACATTTGTTGAATACCTACTATATTCTGGACCTGTGCTCAGATCAAAGTATGCGACAATGTATAGACACTGTCCCTGACCACATGGAGGTTACAGTCTAGTAAAGGATAGCCAAAGCTTACACTAATTATATAAGAAATTACTAAAAATTATGAACAGCATTACCAAAAAAGAAGTCTAGGAACTATGAGAAGATATAAAAGAGGTGTCCGACACGACTGCACTCTACCACATAAGCACATAATCTAGGATTATTTTAAGTGACAACTCCCTCTCTCAATTTTTAATAATGCAGATTTCATGGGAATGTTTAAGGCTAAACATAATATGTATGTAACGCCATCACCTGGGGCCCTCAATAAACAGTTCTGATTCCCAGCATCTGTGCCCCTCTGGAGAGAAACTGCGTTCGATTAGGCTTGGATCCTAATCCCTAGCTCTAGGTCTGGCAAAAGCTATGAACCCACTAAGCAGTTCAGAAATGAAAGCAAGAAAGATGTAATAAGGACACCCAGCATTTGCATCAGGAATCTCCTTGAGATGTGGAGTACTATTATCTCCGTTTCACAGGTGAAGTAACTGAGGCTCAAAGCAAGAACCGGGTCCAGCCGCATGACAATATCGAAGCCCCAGCCCCAGGGGATCTCCTCGGACTCCTTTCTGGGTCCGCGGCTCTACAACCCAGAGCGGAAGCCAGGACCCGGCGTGGAGGCTTTCCTTCCCAGAAGTCTTTGCAGCGTTGCGGAGAACTCTGGGATACAAATGGATAAACAAATCCAAGGGAAGGGCCGAGACCTAGAGCCGAGAAACTCCGCTGTATGCCCGCCGAGTAACTTCTTCATTCCTTTTGTGCCCTTACCTTTCCTAGCGCTGCAGTTCTTGGGAGCCTCATCAATGCCCGCAAAGGCCGGGAACAGCGCCATGCTCACAGACCGTACTACCGTTTCCCTCTACGGAAACGGCGCCGGCGAGCCAACGCAGGTTGTAAGGACTTCGCGCTCGCGGTGCACTCTGGGAAGTGTGGCTTTTTTTTTTTTAATCCCTTCCTGGACTCGGGACTGGGCGGGGCTAGGAGGGGCGGGGCGGAGCCAATTCCTAGTAATTGATACTGACGGCTTTGGTGAGAGTCGGGAAAATGCGGAGACCCCGCAGTGGAATCGTTCAAGGCTGGAAGCAGCAGGAGCTGAGATTCCTAGTTCGACCCCTGAACTCACACTATCACTAAGTGGGTCAAAGTAATCAAACTCTGTAAGCTTCAGTTTCCTCTACTTCAAAATGATCATAAGATTAAATGAGCATTGTAAGTAAGCTGCTTAGTTGTCGTTGTGCCCGGCCCATGGGAAGCCCTTGATAAAAGTTAGCCATTATGTGAGTTGTGACTGCAGATTCATCTCAAAGCCATGTGAGATGACGGAACTCAGTTTTACCACCCCGCGCCTGGGTGACTGAGTGGGTTAAGCCTTTGCCTCCAGCTCGGGTCACGATTTCAGGGTCCTGGGATCCTGCCCACCTCAGGCTCCATGGACAGGGGGGAACCTGCTTCTCTCCCGCTCCCCCTCTTCCCCTACTTAAGCGGGCGCGTGCTCTCTCTCCCCCCCCCCACCCCGTGTCAAATAAATAAATAAATAAACTCTTAAAAAAATATATCTGAGCAATACAAAAGAATGGAGGGCCCTATCAGGTTCAAAGGTCTTGCTAGTTAGAGAACATATTTATCCACCCATGAGGTATTCTTGACTAAAAAAAAAAAAAAAAAAATCTGAATCTAATCAAGCCTGCTACTAGACATATAGGGGATAAAGAAAATTTAGAGTTCATACTACTTAGAAGCATCAACCAAATCCAGAATATGGGAAATTATAGAAAACAATCCAATTTCTTTAAAAAAATCAACGGCTTTAAGGGTACAGAAGATTGCGATAGATTAAAAGACCTTTCTATCAAACAAACACAATATGTGGCCTAGTTATGGTTCTGTTTAGACATTGTAAAAACATCTTTGTTTTTTTTTTTTTTAAGATTTTATTTATTTATTTGACAGAGAGAAACACAGCCAGAGAGGGAACACAAGCAGGGGGAGTAAGAGAGGGAGAAGCAGGCTTCCTGCTGAGCAGGGAGCCCGATGTGGGGCTCGATCCCAGGTCTCCGGGATCATGACCTGAGCCGAAGGCAGTCGCTTAACCAACTGAGCCACCCAGGCGCCCCTAAAAACATCTTTTTGAGACAGATGGAAAAATAAGAGGTGGGCAATTTTAGTAGATTATATCAATTAATTCTGCTAATTTTGTTAGATTATCTACTGGCACTAAGGTTACTTTTTGAAGTTCTTATAGGAGTTCATGGCTGACTCAATGGGTAAGACATGTGACTCTTGATCTTGGAGTTATAAATTCGAGCCTCACATTGGGGTTGAAGTATTAAAAAATAAAATAAAGTTTTTATATATTAGAGATAAAGATACATACTCTAGTATTCGCAGATGAAAATAGATAATTGAAAATGTATTTCTTTGGATCTCAGGGAGTTCAAAGATCTCTAGAGTTAAATAGAAAATATATTAGAGGGGCACCTGGGTGGCTCAGTTGGTTAGGCCTCTGCCTTCAGCTCAAGCCCCGCATCCGGCTCCCTGCTCTGCTGGGAGCCTGCTTCTCCTTCTCCTGCTTGTCTTCTCTCTCTCTATCCAATAAGTAAAGTCTAAAAAAGTTAATGGAAAAAATATATATTAGAAACAAATAGTTACAAATCTAATCAAGAAACAGATAGAGTTGAGAAAACTACAGATCTGTGTGAGTCCAAAATGAGCAGCCTTCATGCTTTGAAGACCTCTGCATAGTATTTATAAAAAGGAAGGCTGTAATAATAAGTGTAGTAAACCTTTGCATGTCTGCAACTTAAAAACTTGGGTTTTACCAAAATCTCTGGATCTAAGTTACCTCAGTTAGTTGGGGCAGCATCTTGTCTCCTTAGCAGGTCACTTTGCACAGCTAGGATGGTGACAGTCTTCTCCAGTGTTCATATTTTTCTACTCTAGAAAAATACGTAATATGGAATGCTTGGGAGAATCAAAAGTACAATAGTAATGGTTTGTAATCAGAAGGAAAAAATCTGGGCATGTTAGATGTTTCCTGTGCTACAGATGTGCAAGAGAATTTGGCTTAAGAGACCCTACTTATGGTGCCTGGGTTGCTCAGTGGGTTAAGCCTCTGCCTTCAGCTCAGGTCATGATCTCAGGGTCCTGGGATCGAGGCCTGCATCGGGCTCTCTGCTCAGCGGGGAGCCTGTTTCCTCCTCTCTCTGCCTGCCTCTCTGCCTGCTTGTGATCTCTCTCTGTGGCAAATAAAGAAATAAAATGTTTAAAAAAAAAGAGAGAGAGAGAGACCCTACTTATAAGAAAAAATTTTAAAGCATATAATCAAGGGGTGCCTGGCTGGCTCAGTAGGAAGAACGTGCTACTCTTGATCTCAGCGTTTTTTGTTTTGTTTTGTTTTTTAAAGATTTCATTTATTTATTTGACAGAGAGAAACACAGCTAGAGAGGGAACACAAGCAGGGGGAGTGAGAGAAGGAGAAGCAGGCTTCCCACCTAGCAGGCAGCCCGATGTGGGGCTCAATCCTGGGTCTGCGGGATCATGACCTGAGCCAAAGGCAGTCGCTTAACCAACTGAGCCACCCAGGTGCCCCGATCTCAGCGTTTTGAATTTGAGCCCCACAGTGGGTGTGGAGATTACTAAAAAAATAATAATAACTTTAAAAAAATAAAAATGGGGCACCCCGGTGGCTCAGTCAGTTAAGCATCTGCCCTTGGCTCATGATCCCAGGGTCGTGGGATTAGCACCTCACGTCAGGCTCTCTGCTCTGTGGGGAGTCGATTTCTCCCTCTCCCCTTTGCCTTCCCCCATATCATGCTCTCTCTCAGTCTTTCTCAAATAAATAATTTTTTAAAAAATAAAATAAAAAATACATAAGGTGGATAACGAGTAACTGATATAAACCTATGATTTTTAGTTGAAATGAAGTTTAGGCTGAGTTTCAGAACATCTAAGAGAATATAAAGTTTACTATATGTGTAAGTATAATTGCTTAGCTTTATAAAAATTAATACTTGACAGGTAACTGAAGTATCTTTAAAAGAAATAATATATATGTGTACTATTTTGGTCTTTTTGGGTGAACTATTGAAATATCCTATAATACTGAATTTTTAAACTAAAAATTTTTTAAAAGCTTACTTCTTTTTTTTTATTTTTTTTAAAGATTTTTGTTTATTTGACAGAGAGAAACACAGCCAGAGAGGGAACACAAGCAGGGGGAGTGAGAGAGGGAGAAGCAGGCTTCCCGCCGAGCAGGGAGCCCGATGTGGGACTCGATCCTGGGGTCTCCAGGATCATGACCTAAGCCAAAGGCAGTCACTTAACCAACTGAGCCACCCAGGCACCCCAACCATAAACTTTCTATTTAAATAATTTCTAAATAAGCAAATAGTGAAATCCCCACTATTTAGGCTGCCTTTCTCTTGCTAGAAAAGTGACATTTTAAGAACTTGTTTAGTCTCAGTCTCCATTTACTTTTATCTTGTTGACTTTTGTCTCTCTGCCACGTGGTCACGGATCTTTCAAGTGTGACTGAGGCAGGAGTGGCTCGTGTATCCTCTCTCCCTTCTCTTCCCATCTATATCTCTCTTTTCACTGCCTCCTGTCACAGCCCAAAGGAACAAAAGTGTGGATTTTTTTTCCCCTGTAACTTTCCAGTTCCAGGTGAAAGTATCAAAATTAAATTGGTTTCACCTTTTGCCCATCTGTGTAGGTAGGCAGAAAGAAGTATCCTTCCCATTCTAAGCATGCAATATACGTTTGATACAGAAACAGTTTTAAATGCAGGGAAGTATGAAGAACTGCAGAATAATCACCCATATTTCCATTACCCAAAACAGATACTATTTCAGAGTATTTCTACACAGGCCTTTTTTTTTCTTTCTCTTCTGCTTTTCTGGTACCTTAGTTTATGGGTATATTTTTTCATCATAGTTGTGATAACTTTTCCTCCTAATATAAGCGTCTCTCTGTTTTATACAAATGCCATAAACATGTATTAGATGTATAATATTTTCGTCCAGTGAAGGAATCACAATATACTTAACCATTCCTATTTCTAGATATGTAGGAAACCTCGCTTGTGTCATCGCATTGACTGTATCCATGAGTCTTCCAAAACATGAATGGCCAGACAGGATTGTGAGCCACAAGACTGCTGGTAGATCATCCACTGGTGGCCAAGAGAGGATGGGCTGGTTTGGCTGCTGGCATCGAAAGTGAGAGCAGTCCTTTCTTTTTTTTTAAGATTTTATTTACTTATTTGACAGACAGAGATACAGTGAAAGAGGGAGCACAAGCAGGGGGAGTGGGAGAGGGACAAGCAGGCATCCCACCAAGCAGGGAGTCCGATGTGGGGCTCCATCCCAGGGCTCCAGGATCATGACCCGAGCTGAAGGCAGATGCTTAATGAGCTACCCAGATGCCCCAAAAGTGAGAGCAGTCTTATTAGGGACAGAGACTTACCCTGTATCGGTGCTAACTGTAGGTGCTTTGCATAGGAATCACATTGCAAGATGGTACCATGCTAAGGAATTTGAACCTTATTTTGAAAGACTTTAAGCAAGGGAATGTCGAATATTTGTGTCTTAGAAAAAAAAAATCCTGTAGCACTGTGAAGAATGTATTAGATAGGGGAAGAATATGAAAGAGGGTGTTATGGATTGCTGGAAATCAGAAAGGAGCAATTAACTAAGTCAGCACACAGCAATCAATACTGAGGATGAATTACTAAAGATCGCTCTAAGATAAGTCGGGGGCTTGGTTTTGCAGGGGTGTGTCCAGCCTATGGTGGGACAGAGACAGCCGTTGATTGGAAACATCACTTTCAATCATCAGCAAGCAAAAAGATTTGGATCTTAAAAAAAAGAAAGAAGGAAAGAAAAGAATAAAAAGTTATATTTTCCTTTTGAGTCTACCAGAGGAGTTTAAAGATACAGAACAACACAGCAAATAATCATGTGCTAACCCCCGCCCCAATTTAGCACGTGGTCACATTTTCTTCCTGTTTCTTAAGTTGCTCTATTTAGACTTCTTTGTGTGTGTGTGGTTTTTTTAAGATTTTATTTATTTATTTGACAGAGAGAAACACAGCCAGAGAGGGAACACAAGCAGGGGGAGTGAGAGAGGGAGAAGCAGGCTTCCCGCTGGGCAGGAAGCCCGATGTGGGGCTCGATCCCGGGTCTCCGGGATCATGACCTGAGCCAAAAGCAGTCGCCCAACCAACTGAGCCACCCAGGCGCCCCTGCTTCTTTGTTTTTTATTATAAATTGGTGGCTCTTGAGGTGGGGAGGAGGAGCAACTCTGCTTCCCAAGGGACAACTGGGCAATGTCCGGAGATGTTTTCAGTTGTCACAACTAGGAAGAGCAACGGGCACCTTGTGGATAAAAGCCAAGGATGCTGTTAAACATCCTACAGTGCACATGGCGGTACAAAGAAGTATGTGGCCCCAACGGTCAAGTGCTTAGGCTGAAAAACCCTTATTCAAAGAAAAGAAATAAAATACTGTAGATAAAATCGAGGTCCTCATGGATCTGTCCCCAAATCCGAACCCACTGCCCATCTATCCTCGCCCCAAAGGTAACCACTCTCCTGAATCAGGTAGAAGGATCGAGGTTGGTTGGTTTGTTGTATTTATTTTTCCAGGTGTTTTTAAGTTGTTTAAAATTTATTTATTTAAGAAAAAGAGAGTGAGAGAGCACAAGCAGGTGGAGTGGCAGAGGGAAAGGGAGAAGCAGACTCCCCACTGAGCAGAAACCCCATGTGGGTCTCCATTCCAGGACCCTGGGATCATGACCTGAGCTGAAGGCAGACGCTTAACCGACTGAGCCACCTAGGCGTCCCTATTTATTTTATTATTTTAAGTGGGCTCCATGCCCAACATGAGGCTTAACCTGAAGATCTTGAGATCAAGGGTCAACATGCTTCACCAACTGAGCCCGCCTGGTGCTCCAAGATGGTCTAATTTAAATGACAATTTTACAAACAACTTACAAACAGATGTTTCTGTTACAAACAACTTATGAGGATTTTGGATTAATTAATCCAAGAATTTGGGGTTGATACCGAAATGATGCATCAATGCAAAAATAAAATTACTCAACTAAAATAAATGAAAAAGATACCAAAAAGATGGAGGACGGGCTCCTGGGTGGTTGTGTTGATTAAGCATCTGACTTTGGCTCAGGCCATGATCTCGGGGTCCTGGGATTGAGTCCTGTGTTGAGCTCGGCACTCAGTGGGGAGTCTGCTTCTCCCTCTCCCTGTGTTCCTGCCCCAACTTATGGGTGCATGCTCTCTCTCTAATAAATAAATAAAATATATTTTTAAAAAGATGGAGGGGACACCTGGGTGGCTCAGCTGGTTAAGCGGTTAAGCATCTGCTTTTGGCTCAGGTCATGATCATGACCCCATTGTCCTGGGACGGGGTCCTGCATCAGGCTCCTTTCTCAGCCGGGAATCTGCTTCTCCCTCTGCTTGCCGCCCCTGTTGCCTGTGCTCTCTCTCTCTGACAAATAAATAAAATCTTTAAAATGCACACATGCATACATACATAAAAAGATGGAGAACAAAAAATATCTCCTCATTTTTTATTAAAAAAAAGGTATTAACAATTTTCAACTGCATGCTAAGTACTGTGCTCTGCACAGGTGAGAAAATATCATCTCCAAGTCATGTAAATCTCACTTAAGATGCCTGCAAGGATCTCATGATCCAGAAGGGGAAACACACATTAGCAGATAAGCGTCTGCCTTTAGCATAGGTCATGATGCCAGGGTCTTGGATAGAGTTCTACATTGGCCTCCCTATTTAGCGGGGAGTATGTTTCTGCCTCTGCCCCTCCCCTCTGATCATGCTTTCTCTCTGGCTCTTTTCCTCTCTCAAATAAATGAATAAAATCTTTTCCAAAAATGTTGATAAATTTTACTAAACTAAAATTTAAAACTTCTGAACTACAGATAACTCTCGAAAACAAGTATAAAACATGAAGCAATAAACTTTTTTTAAAAAACTAGATTGTCCAGGGGCATCTGGTTGCTCAGTCAGTAGAATGTGGGACTCTTAATCTCAGGGTTGTAAATTCGAGCCCCACATTGGATATCGAGATTACTTAAAACAATAAAATTGTAAAAAATAAATAGATCATCTGGACTAATATCCTTAATATAGATTAAAAAGCTGTGTTATATATAAGACAAACATGACTCTCCCCCATAAAATAGAGAAACCAAATGAAAATTTATTTCACAAAAAAAAGACATGCAAATAATCATGTGGAAATATGTCATTCTTACTAATAGTTAAAGAAATGCAAATTTCACCACAATAAAAGATAGTAAACATTTAAAAGATGGAAACTACCAATATGTGTAGAAAGCAGACATCATACATTGATGGTCGGAAGATACCTAGTAGAAATCTTCCGGCTGGGAATTGGGTAATATGTGTAAAAAAGTCAAAAAGAAAAAAAAAAAAATACAGACAGTTCCAGGGGAAGGGGGTGTGGGGGAAGGTAAAGGGGGCACTTTTGAATTAGCAAGTCTTTTCCTAGGAATTTATCTTAAGCGTGCATCCCTTGTCTTTGTAATAGCGTATTAGTTAGCTCAGGCTGCTCCACGGGAATGCAGCAGACCGGTGGCCAAAAGTACACATTTATTTTCTCACAGTCCAAGATCAAGGTGCTGCCGGGCTCAGTTTCTCCTCAGGCCTCCCTCCTCGCTTGCAGATGGCCATCTTCTCCTGTGTCCTCAAATGACCTTTGCTCCCGCATTTCTTCCTGTCCTATAAGGAAACCAGTCATTTTGAATCAGGGCCCCACCCTTATGACCTCATCTACCCTTCTTACCTCTTTAAAGGCCTCATCTCCAAATATAGTCATCTTGAGAATCAGAGCTTCAATGTTTGAATTTTGGGAAAGCAGAATTTGATCCATAACAAATAATGAAAAATTGGAAACAACCTAAAGGTCCATATAGTACAGTATTGCACAGCCTTAAAAGTGATAAAATTGATTTGTATGTGGAAATCTGTCAGGATACATGATGTGTTTTTGTTTTTTTAAGATTTATTTATTTATTTAAGAGAGAGAGGGAGGGAGCGTGCACACGCATATGTGAGGGGGGGAGGTAGAGAGGGAGAAGCAGAGAGAGAAGCCCAGACAGACTCCCTGCTGAACATGGAACCCAACTTGGGGGCTTGAGCTCACGACCTTGAGATCATGACCTGAGCCAAAACCAAGAGTCGGACGCCCAACCCACTGAGCCACCGGGCTGCCCCTACACAACACGTTTCTTAAAAGGCTTTAAAACAATAGACAAGGGGCGCCTGGGGGGCTCAGCTGTTGGGCATCTGCCTTCAGCTCAGGTCATGATCCCGGGGTCCAGGGATCAAGCCACCCATTTGGCTCCCTGCTCGGTGGGAAGCCTGCTTCTCCCTCTCTCACTCCCCTTGTTTGTGTTCCCTCTCTAGCTGTGTCTCTCTCTGTCAAATAAATAAATAAAATCTTTTAAAAAATAATAAAAAATAAAAAATAATAAAAACAAAATAATACACTAATGTGACCAAATATATATGCATATTTGAAAAATAAAGTTTAGTGTGCCTGGGTGGCTCAGTGGGTTAAAGCCTCTGCCTTCGGCTCAGGTCATGATCTCAGGGTCCTGGGATCAAGCCCCACATTGGGCTCTCTGCTCAGCAGGGAACCTGCTTCCTCCTCTCTCTCTGCCTGCCTCTCTGCTTACGTGTGATCTCTCTCTCTCTGTCAAATAAATAAATAAAATCTTTAAAAAAAAAAAATAAAGTTTAGGCATCCCAAAGTAAACAAGGTTACCTCTGAGTAGGGGAGTGGGGGAAATATACACATTCAGCTTTATATTTTTATGCATAAAACATAATGAATACTTTTACCTTCATATAAAGAAGAAAAAATTATTGTTTTTAAAAAAACATTATTATTACAGTATAGTAGACGTACAATGTATGTTTCAGGTGCATGGCATAGTGATTTGACAATTCTATACCTTATTCAGTGCTCATCCTGATAAGGATGAAAAAACGTTATTTCCCGAAGGACAATTCAGCCTCAAATTTATGTCTTTGAGGATCACTGAAATACATTTCAATTTCCGATTATGAATTTCTTGCATAAATAACTGCAGCCTATGAGCCAAGGTGACTCTAGAGGGTACAGCAGCAAAGAGGCCACAGACGTGAGGCAGGTTACAATCTTGAATGGAAGTTATTCATTTGTGGGGAAATTATGAACCTAAGCAAATAATGATTACCCAGTGGAATTTATGGATGTACTTAGTGGACACTTGGCAATCCTCTGTTAGTTTGATCACTGTCAGATCAAATAGATCATTTAGGCCAAAGGGCCCTTAGAGTGAACAAACACTCTGACCAATTTCAAAGATAATAAATTCTTTTTCTAGCAACTTGGAATCGTATGTGCAATTTCAATACCAATTGAATGGAATTCCTCACCTAAATTCACTTTTACAGCCTGGGACGGGGTGCCTGGGTGGCTCGGTTGGTTAAGAGACTGCCTTTGGCTCAGGTCATGATCACGGAGACCCGGGAGACCCGGGATCGAGTCCCACATCGGGCTCCCTGCTTAGCAGGAAGCCTGCTTCTCCCTCACTCCCTCCCCCTGCTTGTGTTCCCTCTCTGGCTGTGTTTCTCTCTGTCAAAATAAATAAAACCTTTAAAAAAGTTGTTTTTTTTTTTTTAATTTACAGCTTGGGGAAAAAAACTCAGTACAACAGTCTACAGTATGTTGCTTTAGTTCTTGATTGTTTATCAACGAATTCGGCCCCAAGAGGGACAACTCATTCCTTTTAGTGAACAACCACCCCAACTTGCTGCTTATTTTGAGTTAGGTTTTGTGCTTAAAGAGTCAAAATTCGAGTCAGGTCCCTAATTCCAAGACCTCAGCAGTGAAAGGTCCCATGTTGGTGATGGTCCTTCAGACGGAACAACATGCCCAAGATAGTCCCTGATTCTTCATCACCAGTGATGCTCGTGCCACAGATGGAACCTTGGAGATGCTGCTGGATTTGCCTCAACCTGAGACATGGATCTTTCCCCAGGAGACTGGACAGTGGCATCTAGAATGCAAACTCATCACCTGATTTTTCACCGTTTGGCGAACTGATGGATCAGAACAAACGAAAGCATAACATCTTTCATTATGCTTTTCAGATGATCTTTTCAGATGATCAAGCAGCTGATCGCAATTTTCCATGACCTTCAGGGTCTGGGTTGCATAATCTACAGGAGGGTCTTGCAGAATATGCTGAGAATGGTTTCCTCTGTGACATTCAAGTTAATTTTCACTATTGAATCTTTTTTTTAAATTAAAAACCGCTTGTTAAATTTATTATCTTGTGAATACATTCTCTGTGTTCACAAAACACGCAGAACTGATGAATAAAACACAAGTGAATGAAAAACTCAGAATTCCCATCGAATAGCCTATAATGCTCAAAGTAGTTGTTAAACAGCTCAAAGATAATTTTTTTATTTTTTATTTTATTTTTTTATTGTTACTTAAATTTTTTTTCCAGTGTTCCAAGATTCAATCCCCATTCCCCACCCCCAGTGCTCCATGCAATAGGTGCCCTCAGTACCCACCACCAGGCTCTCCCCTCCCTCCACCCCGCTCCCTCCAAGTCCCTCAGTTTGTTTCTGTGTCCAAAGTCTCTGTTGTTTCGTTTCTCTCCCTGGGTTACCCTACTTCCCTTTTACTTTCCTTCTCCTACTGTCCTCTAGGTTACCCCTTATGCACCGCAAGTAAGTGAAACCATGTGATACTTGACTTTCTCTACTTGGCTTATTTCACTCAGCATAATCTCTTCCAGTCCAGTCCATGTTGCTACAAAAGTTGGATATTCATCCTTTCTGATGGAGGCCTAGTATTCCATTGTATATATGTACCACATCTTCTTTATCCATTCATCTGTTGATGGACACCTTGGTTCTTTCCACAGTTTGGCGATTATGGCCATTGCTGCAATGAACATTGGGGTACATAAGGCCCTTCTTTTCACTACATCTGTATCTTTGGGGTAAATGCCCAGTAGTGCAATTGCAAGGTCATAGGGTAGCTCTATTTTTAATTTTTTAAGGAATCTCCACACTGTTTTCCAAAGCAACTGCACCAGCTTACATTCCCACCAACAGTGTAAGAGGGTTCCCCTTTCTCCACAGCCTCTCCAACACTTGTTGTTTCCTGACTTGTTAATTGTGGCCATTCTGACTGGTGTAAGGTGGTATCTCAGTGTGGTTTTGATTTGAATTTCCCTGATAGCTTCACTATTGAATCTTTAATACTTGAAAAACACACGGTGCTTAATTTGTTCATGAATCAGTGGTTTAATAAATGCCAGTGTATACATTAAATTATGTTACTGTTTAAGTTCTTTTTCAAGTAGCCAAAAGTACATTAAAAATTAAAATAAAATTAATTCCCACTTTCCCGAGCTTATACTGTAGGTAATGTTATTTTACACTGTGCTGTAGTGTTCTACAAATCGGTATTCAGTGCTTTGAATTAATGAACTTTGTGATTTATTTACTGCCTGGGGTGCTCTTCATTAGTTTTCCAATTACTGCAAAACTTTATGTAACGTGGCATGAGATGCTAAGCAATCACATGAACAGTACTGGGGAGTTTCGCCTTTAAACAGATCATGTAATAAAAAGAGAAGGCTAAATCAGCATCTCTAATAGGCCAGCCAGAGACACTGGATCCCAGGCTGGTGGGCTTGTGAAAAACCATCCAGGAGTGAATCTTTCAGAGTCAGAATGCTCAGAAAAATCCCTTCTCCTGCTATTGAGTAACCGTGAAAGTCGGGGTAAACCATCTTTGTCCACAGAGCTCAAAACAAGAACCTCTAGGATCTAGCGTCTCAGCAAGAGGCAGCTGACATTTGAAATCCTGCCATATCCTATTATCCTACAAACTTTTAGAACCTCCAGAAATGATGGTTATGCTTTGCACCAAGGCTTAAAGGTGTCCATGTGTCTGATTTCTTTCCACGTTTCTTTTGGTAAGCTCCTACAAGATGCCTGGCACCATCTCTCAGGGGTTTTCTGAATCTCCTAAAAACGCTGTGTCGTTTCCAGGAGGAGCATTCCAGGAAGAACGTGGTCCCTGCTGGAAGGCTCACAGGGAAGTGAGGCTGAGGGAAAGGGTAGAGAAAGCTTCGCTCAAGGACCCCCACAATCACAGAAGGGCTACAAGAGCCCCGGGGAGTGAGGGGAAGCTGTGGGCAAGGCGACAGGAGCAGCTAATGGTTTCGGTAGGGGTCCCGTGACCACACAACCATGGGACAGGGAGCAGGCTTCTTGCCACTAACTCAGCCTCCTCTGCCCTGTGACCCGAAATCAACTGGTATTTCAGATGTGCCAGCAGAGAGGCAAGTTTTTGGTCTGGCACAAGGGATTTACCATTCAAAGGTAAGGATGAAGGCAAGAAGGAAGCACTTGTTATCTTCACAGAAAAAAAAAAAAAAATCAGCCTGAAGCCAGGACACTGCTCCGCTAACACCCCAGGGGCTGGGTATCGCCTTGGATGCTCAGGCCACTTGAGCTCAGACCACACAGAGCACCAGAAGGAAGCCTGTGCTGGGGAAGGGGGGCGGGCAGCCATGTAACTCATAAGCACTTCTCAGTCTTTTGCAAAGTTATACAAAATACTCATAGCACGAGGAGACTTCTCACTCTAAATTTAGGGATTTCATTTCTGTATGGAAAATATCACAGAACCTCGGTTTTCTAGAATTTTCCTGGTTGGTCTGTTCTGGCGTGTCTTCATTGGTTAATCTGCCTTCTCCCCCATGGTCACCCCCAGTTAAAACAGGCCCCCCTCAACGCCATTGCCTCCTAGGTCACAGGATTGGTCCCACTTCACTCATGTGTCATACAAAGCATCTGTCTGGCCTGACCTCTCACTTCTTATCCCCCAAACTGTTCCCTGCTTACAGCCTTCCTGACCCTCTGACCTGATGCTCAGGAGGGCCTCTCTGGCTCTTAACCCTGTCTTCATGATTCTTCCTTGATTTAACCCATCCCTTCTCTGAGCCCCTGGAGCAGCCCCTCACCCAGGACAAGGCCCCACCAAGCCAGCTCTGGTTCCTCTAGCTGAACAGTCCAAGGCATTTCCAAAGAATTTGTTTTGGGGGGTCCCGGGGTGGGGAAATCTTCTTTTGCTTCAGGTCTTACTGTAAATAACACTTCTAAAGACCTCGTGGATTTATTGTCTGACCCCACCTCAACGACGAGGGATGGTGTGTGTCTCCACACCCTCATGACCCGCATCAGGGAAGGCTACACATGGTTCACTCAACAATATGGTTCATCGGTTAATAGGACCGCAATCCCAACACTGGGATCCTTGGTTCAAGTCACCTCTCTTGCCATTTGATGTTTTCTGATAGGAGACAAGCTTTACGAAAATAAAGAAGCAACAGATGCTGGTTATTCCAAGTCTATGCAAGGGAAGGTCTCTCAGGCTTGTTATGCCATACCTTCCAAGTGATCCCAAGCTATGTAACCCCTGGGAAGTTAAGGTTATCTGGGGCCACTAAAACTATTACAGACAATTACCTTGATAAACCAATCACTGTCTCCAGAAATACCCAGATCATTCATTGTACAGCATCGGCATTCCTCATATAGCACTGGACAGAAGCTGGATGGGGAGGCCGAGGATGGGTTAGAGCGAATAGCAGGTGTAGGTTCTGAGGAAGTCACAACCAGTGCTCACTTCTCTGGTCCTCATGGCTACCAGGTGGCTGGTCCCAGCTTGGACCCGCACAAGGCTCTGCACAGCCTGTCCAATGGCCACCAGACCCTTTGGGAAGGGTGGCTGTGGGAAGATGCAGGGCTGTGCCCCACCTTGGTCTCTGGAATAGGTGTGTTGTTTTGGCCCCAGTCAGGAGAACCAGTGAATTCCCCAGACCCACACGTCAGAGCGATGATTTCCTTTATACCAGGGCCACAGCTCCGGATGTTGTGGAAACTAACCATGTTGTTTCCCCTTATCTCTTCAGAGAACGTGCTCTACTCCTACACATCTGCTCCCAGGAGATCAGGTCCCAAAGGGCTCCCGTTCGGGTGCAGCTTATGGGGTCAAAAGGTGCCACTGCATCAGTCGCCAGCTCTGTGTGATGTGGCAGAGAACCTGGAGCAGGAGGGACATGGGGTTTTGATTTACGGCACTCCTGTTGCAGCATACAAACATCAGGGAACCGATTTTGAAATGTCTAGACGTCTTGATGTATCTGGACATCTGAAGCTTACTCTAATGATTTTAAATGGTCACCTTCTGTGCTCATCTTGATTCTTACAAATTATGCTTAATTTTTAAGTTTTATAATAAACAGTAATGAAACGATTTACTTGGGAATTTATCTAGTGTCTGTTTCTTCATGTATGGTTTTTTAATGACAGCAATCCCAAACTCCTCTAGGAATATTACTGGCATATTTGTGGCTCCCATTATTTATATTGGGAAATACCTGAATGCCTTCTGCTGTTTTGTTAACTCAAGGAGTTCATTTACTCTCAAAAGGAAAATACTTTTTTTTAAAGATTTTTTTAAAGTAACCTCCATACCCAACGTGGGGTTCAGTCTTACAACCCCGAAATCAAGAGTCAGATGCAGAAAACTCATGTAATCAGATTAAATGACTCCAGTCTCCCCCTCCAGCCACGCTGCTGGGCCTCTCCTCACACAGCTCCAGACACAAAGCACCTCTCCACATTTTCACACGTCCTGTTCCCTTCTTCCCTGAACTACTTCCTTTTCCAAGCCTCCCTACTGACTTCCACCAGCTACACTGTGCTATTCCCTGTTTCCTTTGCAGATCCCAAATCCACCTATTTCATCACCCACTGAGATCCTCGACACCCCCCCCAAATTACACATAATACCCCAAGTACAGATATGCTTATTTTTCTGGGGAGAAGACCCATAGTTTTCACTCTATCCTAGAAGGGTCCATGACCCTCTCCTCCTCCAAAACAACTGAAATGGTCTATAATTTTAATCAATGCTATCGTTACACTCTACTTGCAACATAACAGCATCCTCCCAGCTGATTTCCCCTACTTCCAGTCACCTTCCAGGCCATTCTGCACACTGACGTCATCCCACTATTTCATCCCCCAACACAAGGTTTACCTGCTTTGGTTTTTCTCCTCCCACCTGTAGTATCCAGAAGTAGCCTGACGATGGCGCCACCACACCGCTTTTCTTCCCAATGCCCCGCCGTTCTCCAACCTAGGAACACACCTCCTACTGCCTTCTCCCCCCCCACACTCCAGGCCCAGCAAGAGCCGCCTCCCAGACTAAGACCAGCCCAGAGGACGAGTTTGGTTTTAGATGGCAGGATACCCGAGTAGGGATGTGGGCCTGGAGGTCTACAAGGGCTGGAAATGTCAGCTGGAGAGTTGACGGCCTAGAGTTTAAAACCTTGAAAAAAAAAAGGAGCTCTCCAAGGGAAATTAAAACAGAAAACATTCAAGTGCTTACCCTCAATTTCTATAGCTCAAGGCTCAGCAAAGAGCAGCACTCGAATGCTTACAGAATGAATGTGGAGAGTGATGTTCAAAACAAAACATATCTACGCAGGTGGGGGATTATGAGGTCAGAATTTGCCAGCAAAATATTTCCAACAAAATGCTCTGGAAAAAAAACAGGTGAATTCTTTCCCTAATCTTTGTACCAAAAATTATTTATAAAAACATTATAGTTGATAAGCAGTTTTAAGCAATGCACTAAAAGTCAAATGACATCTTTAATGCACATTAAATATACATCTTTCATTAACATGTTTCAAAGATATGATAGTAAAGTAAATCTAAGGTAGAGAGAGAAAAACACACTGAATTAATAATCAGCAAATAATTATCTCTGGTATTTGCTTAGTTACTGTTACTTATGCAACTATCGCTGGGCATAATTATTTCAGGAAGAATTCACGTCCTCTTAGCAACACATTCTAAACTGATAGTGTTGCTCTCTAACACGTAAATGCATCTGCAGGTAAGTTAGGTGTTTAATATTAGGAGGCAGTATTAATATTAAACTTGGAGCTGAAGAGAGAAAAAAAGCCAGGCTGGTGCACAGCGAGGTAAGCACACGGTGGTCTGTGATTTCTGCAGGCAACTGTGAGCTGCCACATTACGTGTCAGTCAGGAAGCCAGTGGCTCAGCAAGCAGGGTCCCTCCCTCCCGACAACGGTGCTCAAAAATCTACTGCTCCTGCTTCATCTTCTTTTGCAGAGGATAATGCGTACTGTCACGGTCAGGCAAGTTTGGTCACTAGCACAGGTCCCAGCCTGTAGGCACAGAGTCACCAGGGAGCCAGTCCCTCTACCTGACAATCCCCTCCCTCCTGAACTGGCAGCAATTTATCTGTAAGTTCCCGCAGGACTTAACCATGCCCTTTGGTCCTCCGTACACAGGAGCCTTTTAAAAACCTTTTTTTTTTTTAATT
The DNA here is from genome assembly GCA_004023965.1 of Spilogale gracilis. NCBI lineage: Eukaryota > Metazoa > Chordata > Mammalia > Carnivora > Mephitidae > Spilogale > Spilogale gracilis. Next base: position 20,536 of record PITA01001689.1, on the reverse strand, counting down.
TTATTTTTAAAAAGCCATTTATTTAAAAACCTTTCGGTTAAGCTCATGAGAGTTCCTCAAAATCCTCATCCCTAAAGGGGACTGCCCGCAGTATTCTGTGCTCAGACCACACGGCCCAGCTGTGCCCCAGATCTATAGGACGATTTCCAAGCTAGAGAGCCTTTGACAGTAACTGCTCCTTTCATTTCACACGTGACAACATGGGGGCCTGAAAAATCCAGGAGCTGACCCAAGACAGAGCAGCTGGCTCAGGGCATGGCTGGGCCAGAACCCCCACCTTCTCCCAGTCCAGGGGAGACTCTGCTGTCTCCCACTTCTTCCAGCTGTTAGTGGTGGGATGGGGGGAGGTGGGGATTCCAACCAAATTAGGGCTGGCTTTTGAGGAGGTGAAAGTGGGGCCTTCAGGAGTCTTGAGTACCTGGGGCCTTTGAGTCTTGTTGGAAAGGCCTTGTTCCAATTTACTGGAATTTTATAAACTTAACTCCCCGCCCTTGCCCAAACCTTCCCGTTCATTCCTTTGCAAAAGCTCTGCTGTGACAACTCTGACACTATTGCCCAGCTGTGGGCACAGGGACTCCTGCCTACCAGACACCCCTGTAGCCTTAGTGAGCACTGGCAAAGAATGGCAGGAAAAGGTCGGAGCTTCAGAGGATTTATGATGCAGCCAGTAGACCAAACCCCAGACCTGAAACCCACCTCGGGTGTCTGTATCTTCAGGAAGGGCTTCGCATGGCTCAGAAGAGCCCTTGGAGTGATAAGCTTTGCGTAGTCCCTCAGCTGCCTGTTTCCACCAATCAAAGCTCCCTTACCCCTTCACCTTTCCTCGCTGGTGTCGGCAGATGGCCCAGTCTGTCAGCAACCAGAGCAGAGACAAAGGTTGAGCTGACTCATTTAGGAACAGTAATTCCTTCCAGAGAAGATTCCCATTCATTGAGATACTGGAGCAATTATTGCTGGCTGACAGTTGTAATTACTTTTTGCTGCAGGTAGGTAACTGTTCTAGAAGCCAAGCTAATAGGATTACTGGTTTCTGAAGGGCTTTTGGAACAAGTAATTTTCAAATAGTCAGTGCAGTATGTTCAGTGAACTTTCCACTGAGGGTAAATTCCTTCCTCTGTGGCTCCCCATGGCAGGCAAGGCATTGGGTTCTTGGATGGGGGACTTTGAACTTCAGGGGCATTTTTCTTCCAGCCTCCTTTGTTTGAAAATAGGACCTGAGCAATTCATGCTTGGCGCTACTTCATGAACTTGCCTGTAATCATTCTAATTTTCAATGGCTCTGAAACTTGGCATTAAATTATACCAACCAACCAACCAACCAACCAACCAACCTTTTTGGCCATAGCAGGGTAAATCACTTTCTCAGTCATGGAATCCCAGAGTAACATCTCCTTCCATGCTACCCGTTTCTGAAGGAAGTGAAAGGGACAAATAAACCCAGACTACATTTTTAAGGTTGTTAAGATTTCTAACAAATTGTTGCAGACTGTAGATAAGGTTTTGCAACAAGGTTTTCTATTTGGTAAGAAAAAGGCCTTTTGAATGCGAATCAACATTTGACTCTATCACACGGTTAGAGTTTAACAGAAGCACACCCACGGGGTGCCTGGGCAGCTCAGTTGGTTAAGCGTCTGCCTTCTGCTCAGGTCATCATCACAAGGTCCTGTGATGGAGTCCTTGCTCATCGGGCTCCCTGCTCAGTGGGGAGTCTGCTTCTGCCTCTGCCCTCCAACCCCCCACTCGTGCTCACCGTTTCCCTCTCTCTCAAAAATAAATAAAATATTAAAAAACAAAACAAAACCCAGCCCATCCACAGTCTGTTGGGACAACAGTTTCTTCTACTGAGCAGTTGGAAGTATTTTTGTTACTGTTGTCATTTGCTACTGTTGTTATCAATGTTGTTGATACATTCTCATATCCTGCATTGCCACCCACTGATTAGCTGAGTTCTGGTCTTGAGCAGGTCATACCTGTGCTGTGTCGTGAGTCACCTGTCCAAGAACACCAAGATGTTGAGAATCACGACAGGATGTACTACATAGACTGTTGATCTGCAGACTTTCTTGTCTAGCTCTATTAAAAGATAATTGACACATACATGGTATTACATTTAAGGTGTAGAGCGTGATGACTTGATACACGTACATATTGTGAAATGCTTACCATAGCACAGTTCATCACCCCACATCATCACCTGTTTTAGAGGTGTGTGGTGAGAACATTTAAGATCCACTCTCTTAGCAGCTTTCATGTATACAATACGGTATCGTAAAGTAGAAACTATAGTCGCCACGCTGTACATGAGATCCCCAGGATCTATCCATCTTATAATCGAAAGTTTGTACCTATTGACCTACATCTCATTTCCCAACCCCTGGCAACCTCTACTATCTACTTTCCATTTCTAGGAGTGTAGCATTTTTAGATTCCACATGTAAGTAAGATCATGCAATATTTGTTTTTCTCTGTAGAGATTATTTTGTAGAGTTTTTGACATATGGTCAATGCAAAGGATTTTATTACCAGTAATTTGTGCTCTCAGTTTGGTTTATTGTTATGCAAATGCATTAGAGTCTGGGATCCCCAGAGATGGAATCGGAACCCTATAACAAACTTCCTTCACAGCCCTTAGAAATCGAAAATCTTCACTTATTACTAGGAAAATTCAAAGTATGCTAGATAGCTGTCCTCGAAGCCTGAAAAATGCTTGGCTGAAAATTGTAAAATGAGTTCAAGACATTTTTTACTGTTTAATATTACACAACCTTTTGTATTACCACAACCGTGGCAAGTCATTCTGGTGGGGACACTAAGGTCACCCTCAGCTATAGGACCCCAGCTCTAAAACTTCAGGGGGGTAAAATTTGCAAATGAGAGTATAGGAATCAAAGCACAAGTTTGAAATCAGGGGCAGCTGGCGGGCTCTGTTGGAAGAGCATGAGACTCTTGATCTTGGGGTCATGAGTTTGAGCCCCACATTGGGTGTAGAGATGACTTAAAAAAAAAAAAAGCACAAGTTTGGAATTAGATAAAACTGGGTTCAAATCGTGCCCTACCACTTCCTACCTGCGTACAATCAGATCTACCCTGCAAGGGTGAAACACTGAATACTGTGCCTAGGATGTAGGAAATGCTCAATAACCCCCCGATCAACACATTAATTATACCGATATCATGCTTCCTTCAGTGACATAGACTGTTAACATTTCTGAACAGAGGGCACGCCGTTTATTCATCAAGCCTCCTTCGGGGAAGGGCTAACATTAAAGAAAATTCTAGGGGCGCCTGGGTGGCTCAGAGTTAAGCCTTTGCCTTCGGCTCAGGTCATGATCTCAGGGTCCTGGGATCGAGTCCCACATCCAGCTCTCTGCTTGGTGGGGAGCCTGCTTCCCCCTCTTTCTCTGTCGGCCTCTCTGCCTATTTGTGATCTCTCTGTCAAATAAATAATTACAATCTTTAAAAAATTTAAAAAAGTTCTAAGGTACCCACGAGACCTAGGCTATCACAAAAGGTCATCTGGTCGCTAATCACAAAATGTGGTCAGTGGCCCACGGCAGCAGGATCACTAACGCTGTATGTTTATAAAACTGGCTTCTGGGTCCCACCGAAGGATGTATTGGTCAGGATTGGTTAGGCTATGCTGTGGAAATGGACAACCTGAAGCTCAGTGACTTAACCTTGAAAGGTTTACTTCTCACTCATGCAAAGTCCACTGTAGTTCCAAGTGTCCTCCAAGGAAACACATGCCAGGCAGGGGTTCGGGAAAGCAGGCTGTTTCTCTCCTGTGGCTCCACTGGGGAGACGAGGCCTCTTGCAGATGATGTAGCAGGTGAAGAAGACAGTCGAGGTGACTTCTAGCACGCCTATTCACAGTGCATTGGCCAGAATCTGCCACATGAGACCTTCCTCCCCGGCCACTGCCAGGGGCTGAGAAGTGGGTATCTGGGAAACGTTGAATAGGTGAGGCAGAGACATGTTGAATCAGCCCCCGGGGGTGGACTCCAAGACTCAACATTTTCAAACTCCCCCAGTGATAGAATTCAAAGCTGCAGTACTGTGATTACCTGCTGTGGGCAATGTTCCTTTATGGGATAATTTGAAATAATGGAAAAGAAAGTGGCTCTGTCAATACATTAATGTATTAAAATGAGCATCTAAGGGTCTAAAACATAAAACAGGCTTTTTTCTAGCTGTCATTTAAGTGTGCCTCTTATATACAGATGTCTCTCAAACTAATTTCTGGTCCAGACTCCCCTCTACCCCTCCCCAGCCCTCAGACCTATATACACTCAGCCAGGGGCTTGCAGGTGCCTCCAGCTCTTTGTTCATCCCTCCAAGCCTGTCCTGTGGCCAGGGACAGTGTCAATATCCACCTTCCCAGGTGACTTCCAAGGCTTCCTAATTCAGCAGTCTCCCTTGCCCCTTTTATTTCTTGAAGCCAGGCATCAAGACTATGTTTCTGTCTCTTTCTTACATATTCTGTCTCTTCTTGTCTCTCTTTCTTCATTGCATTTCTCTCTGTCTAGGGTTCTATCATCCATCACTTACATGGTCCCCCACCCCAGAGTTTCTGTCTTCTGTCACCCCAGAGTTTCTGTCTTCTGTCACCCCAGAGTTTCTGTCTTCTGTCTGCATGTTGCTGGCAGAGTGATGAATTCCCTTGGATGATGAGCACTTCCTCATCTTTCATGACTCAGTAAGACTCCTCCCCTTTAAAAACCACTTCTGATTATATTCTTGTCCCCTCCACTGTTGGGGACTATGTTTGCAGCATAACTTCCCCCGTGCAGCTCTATACACACCTTTGTCTCTGCCTGCTGCAAGGCCTGTGGGGACTGACAGCAAATTTGCCTCTCTCAGCTTGTCTTGTCATAGTCTACAAGGCATGAAGGGAGAAAGGAACGGGGGTGGCGAGCTGATGGTGCCTGCCACACGGTAAACACCATATAGAAGCTTGTTGGGGCACCTGGGTGACCCAGTCAGAAAGACTCTTGCTCTTGGTTTAGGCTCAAATCGTGGTATCAGGTCATGGGATTGAGCCCACCCATCCTCCCCGTGCATGCTCATGCATCCTCTAAAATAAAAGATAAAAATCTAAAAACATAATAAATAAAATCTTGTTGAATGAAGGAATAAGGGAATATCGAACCATCCTCCTGCGCTTAGTTATCAGAAATATGCATTAGTTTCACCAAGCTCAAGGTGATAAACTAAAACTGACTACCATCTACATGGGTATGGCACTTCTTTGGAAGACTTGATTAGACAAATCTGTCTTTACTGGAAACCATGTTCTGCAGCTGTGATCAAAGATGATAATCAGGCGTGAAGCAAATCATCACGTTCAGGGTATCTGAGTAATATTGCTACCAAAGGAGCATTCTATTTTAATTGGCAGAAAAACAATTTTGAATAAACTAAGGAGAATTTTAAAAAATCAAGTGAATTAAAAATAAACGGCATGAGGGGCGCCTGGAGGGCTCAGTCAGTTAAGCAACTGCCTTCGGCTTGGGTCATGATCCCTGGGTCCGGGGACCGAGTCCCACATCAGGCTCCCTGCTCAGTGGCAAGTCTGCTTCTTCCTCTCCTTCTGCCTGCCACTCCCCCTGCTTGTGCGCGCGCGCGTTCTCTCTCTCTCTCTCTCTCTCTCTCTCTAATAAAATCTTTTAAAAATAAATAAACTACATGAGTGAACTAATTCCCAGTTCAAAAAGTGTTAACAACTGAAAGTGATAACGCTTTTCTTTTTTTTTTTTTTTTAAAGATTTTATTTGACAGAGAGAAACACAGTCAGAGAGGGAACACAAGCAGGGAGAGTGAGAGAGGAAGAAGCAGGCTTCCTGCCGAGCAGGGAGCCCGATGTGGGACTCAATCCTGGGTCTCCAGGATCATGACCTGAGCCAAAGGCAGTCGCTCAACCAACTAGCCACCCAGGCGCCCGATAACACTTTTCTTAATTCACTGTATAATCCATAAATATTTGGGAGAGTTAAAACAGTAGCTTATTTGTTTTATTCCTGAATATCTCCTCTAGTACTTATCCACACATAGTTAAAAATGAGTCAGAAATATTCTCAAAATGTATTTCTAGGGGTGTGTCTGTGAGCCATTTATTAGTGTATCTTGTCTTAAATCATAATAAACTTTTATTACAGAAGTTTGAGGTATTTTATTTTCTTACCTCTAAGTCCATTCTTTCATTTTTGTTTCTGAGAGAGAGTGAGCATGTGTGCAGGAGAGGGAGAAAGAATCCACACCAGCGCAGAGCCCAAAATGGGGCTCCATCTTACGACCCTGAGATCATGACCTAAAGCAAACATTTAACTGACTGAGCCACCCAGGTGTCCCTGTTCTTTCATATTTTTTTAAAGATTTTATCTATCTATCTATCTATCTATCTATCTATCTATCTATCTATCTATCTATCTGACAGAGAGAAACACAGCCAGAGAGGGAACACAAGCAAGGGGAGTGAGAGAGGGAGAAGCAGGCTTCCTGCTGAGCAGGCAGCCCAATGTGGGACTCGATCCCAGGTCTCCGGGATCATGACCTGAGCCGAAGGCAATCGCTTAACCAACTGAGCCACCCAGGCGCCCCTGTTCTTTCATATTTTTAAGGTGAAACTTAGCACATCTACTTACTAAAGCTTCCCAGAAAGTGACCCAAAATGGGTCCACAAAAGAGGGTAATGTTTTAATATGCAGATATACAGAGATGAAGAAAGACCAATGAATTAGAAATAGTACTTGAGGAGTGCCTGTGGGGCTCAGTCAGTTAAGCATCTGCTTTTGGCTCAGGTCATGATCTTGGGGTCCTGGGATGGATCTCCCTGCTCAGCAGGGAACCTGTTTTTCCCTCTGCCTCTGCTCCTCTCCCTGTTTGTGACCTCTTTCAAATAAAATCTTAAAAAAAAAAAAAAGAAAGAAAGAAAAGAAAGAAGTGATATATGAAAAAATAGTAAAATTCCTCAAAAATAAATGTTTATAATACATGAAATATTTAAGAACTATAGACAAGCAAAAATAATAAAATGAAAATCAGCCATAATCCCCCCAAACCAGATAACTGCCATTAGGGTTTTGGTCTTTTCCACCACGAATAAGGATATTTTAAGGAACACAAAGTAGGGGCATCACAACATGCATGATACTTCAGAATTTGATTTTTTTCATTCAACAGTATGCCTTGAGGCTCTTTGCCTGCTAATCACTTCTACAACATCAGTGACGTTCTATGAACCCATCACAATTATCTTGTCGTACCATGATTCATGGATCACCTCTCTCTGGTAGATTATATCCCACTTTTAAAATATAGTAAATAAGCCTGAAATTAATATCTATAAATTAAACCATTGTGTAAATCCATCATTATTTCCTTAGGATGAATTCTGAAAAGTAGAATTTCTGGGTCAAAGGTGATGTGGGAAACAGGCAGAAGAAAAATTATTAAATGTCCTTACTACCTATAGCCCATCAACAAGTCCTTGAAACAGGCAGAGTGACCTTCCTCCCTGGATTCAACTGCCTCAATGTTGACACTTTGCTAAGGGCAGAAGGCAAACCTAGCCCAAACCCCGCCCTCCCCTCCAGGATCCTGCAAGTCTACTTTAACATATAAAAATTCCTTTGGAAATTCCCCCAAGATACCTGTTGGCATCATCCCCAAGCATATGGCCTACCGATAAGCATCTCAAGGGTCTCATGACTCAGGCTTTATTAGGCAGTAATAAATGACCTTGTCCCAACAATAGCGAGTACCCTCAAGGTTCAAAATCTTGCTTCCAAAATTAAAGACTTAGAAACTTAGACTATCCCTAACCCACTCCCATCTTGAAAGTATATAATGGTCCACTCCTCATGAGCCCAGTGCAGATTTCTGCCCACAGGTTCTGTCCCTGGGCTTTAATAAAACCACGTTTGCACCAAAAAGCATCTCAAGAATCCTTTCTTGGCCATCAGCTTCAAACTCTAACATCTTTCCTACATAAGGGAGTAAAAACACTTTTAATATACATGGTTTACTATAGAAGGCTGATGAGCTCCAGAAATACGCCAATTTATATTTAAATATTTATAGTTCTTCGTATTTCCTTTTTGGTAAATTGCTTAATCAGGACCTCTTGCCCATGTTCCTATTGGAGAGTTTGCCTTTTTCTGATTGTAAGAATTCTTTATATGTATGTATATGGGATCTTACACAGGCCTGTTACATATTACATAAATATATTAAATATATTGTCTCAGGTTTTTGTGGTTTTTTTTAACCTTGAATTTTTGCTTATGTTGGTTTCTTCTTGCCTTAGGAAAGTTTCTAGAAATTTCCTTTTAGTCAAATCAATTCATTTTGTTTTGCTGTTTGTAGTTTCGGTATCAGGGTTAGAAAAATCAAGGCTAACTCTATAATATAATAAAATTCATATCACTTAGGTAAAGCCTTATGAGAAGTTAATTTCCATTTAAGGAAACTGAGTGGGTATAGCAGGTGTTGTGTCCTCCTTCAAAGCCGGGAAGTTTAGATTTCTGTTTTCCAGAACATAGGTGTTCTTCTGAGAGCCTTTACTTTTGCCACATTTGTGAAGCTCCTTGGTTCTCTGAGGGAATGGGAATATGCCAGCAGTAGCTGCCAAAATGCCCACCCAACCCCCAGCTTCCTGGGCACCTAATTCCTGAAGCTAGGAAGACTAGTCAAACCAGAACAGGGAGTTCTAGAGTAGAATGGTTGGAGGTGGGTGAGGGTGGAGAGAAAAGGTGCCAGAAGACATTTTCCAAAAATTGAAATGCATATGCCCTGGATACTTCTCTGACTCTAACCTAAAGAAATGCATTCACATATGGAGAAAAATGCACGAATAACACTGTCCATGGCAGCATTATCAATTACAGCAAAAAAAAAAAAAGTACAAAATTGATTACATAATGGTACACCTATATTATGGCATTCTTTGCAGTGATTAAAAAGAGGGAGGGAGGAGGTGCAAGAGAAAGACAGTAAAAAACGTATTAAAGATGCAAATCCCACTTAGGAAATAGCAAATGGAATTGATAGGGAGAATGTTGGGAAAATGGAGAGCAGACAGGTTTTGTTTTGGTTTTTACAGCTTGCTTTAATACTTCTGTATTTTTAAAAATCCTTTACAATTAGAGTATCTTCAGGAAATGTTTTATGACATTTTTTAAAAAAGACAAAAGTAAAAATACAAAAAAGGAAGACTTTCATGGAAATTCGAAACCCACTTACACCAGGATGAGAGTGTTCCAAGTTGTCAAATGGTTGGGGCTCCATTTTTCTTATCAGCAATTTCAACACGCCCGGGCAGGTGCAGCTGAAGGCCAGCCCACGAATGCATACCTGGGACACAACCTTTAATATAGGAAATGCAGAATGGGATATGTAAGAACAAGAAAACATAGAGGCAGCCCAGAAAGGACCAATGGAATCCAGATTTTTTTTTAAGATTTTATTTATTTACTTGATAAGAGAAACACAGCTAGAGAGGGAACACAAGCAGGGGGAGTGAGAGAAGGAGAAGCAGGCTTTCCACCTAGCAGGGAGCCCGATGTGGGGCTCAATCCCGGGTCTCTAGGATCATGACCTGAGCTGAAGGCAGCTGCTTAACCAACTGAGCCACCCAGGCACCCCTGGAATCCAGAATTTAAAAAACAAAAGGAGCTAGAAAGGATGAATAGAACAAAATAAAACATCACCCAGATAGAGAGAGAGGACTAGATGGACTTTGTTCTGGGTTGGACTTGCCTACACCATGGCATTTAAAAAAAAAAAGTATATAACTTTTTTTTTTTTTTTTACTGCCTCAGAAGAAAAATAGAAAAGGTTGCCTTAAAGTGACTGAAAATCCAAAGTTTTATTTTTAAAAGTAGAAATGATCATCTATTTTGATACCATGACATATCTTGTGATTTATTGATAGATTACCAAAACGTAATTACTCAAGACGTGGCCTTGGGTTCCTCCTGTATTTATAGCCGCTGTCACATTAGACTCTATCAAACACACGAGTAGTGAACACCTGCCCCAGCCTGTATTATCAGCCCGGGGCTGGGGACTATCTGTGACAGGAGGGGGAAGTCCACTTTGCCTTATCACACAGGAAAGCCAGGGAGGGGAAATCCTAAAGAGACCTGCTAATTGAGAAAATATCTCCTCTTCCACCTAGGGCCACCTTTTCTATCTTCTCTTGCTCTTAAGCATTCACTGGCCTTTCTCCTGCTCAAATATTCTATCTTTCCTCCTCAGCTGCCACTCTCAGGGTCTGGAGGCTCTCCCAGTAAAAAAAGGAAAAAAAAAAGAAAACAACCTTCAATATCACTTACATGCCAATGACTTGGGCTTTCATCTTCAGCTCGGACCTTTCCTTTAAGCTGCAGACCTACAGGTATCTATTTGACAACAGTACATGGTGTGCTCTAAGCATGTTCACAAACACCTTGCAATTTTGCCCCTAACCAGGCTCTTCTTCAGTGTCCCCTACATGCATCCAGCTCCGGAGTTGGAAATCTAGGAACGAATCATGCCTGACCATTTCCTCCTCCATGCTGTGTCTGAACTGGCATCGAGGCTCACTGATTCAACTTTCTATGACCAATGCCCTCTAGGCCTCTTCCTCTCTCACCCGGTCTATTGCACAGCTTCTTCATTGTTAATCTGTATCCATTCTTGCTTCACTAACCCACTCTGCACATTGTAGCCAGGGTGATTTTTTGCAAAGCGTAAATCTGATCGAGCCTTATTCATGCTGAAATCCCCCAGTAACATTACTGACCAATGCTTTTACATTCTGACCAAAATCCCTAACATAGGCCTAACAACTTATCTGACTTCCTTTCCAGCTTCTTCTCACACCACACTTCCTACTCACTCTCCGCACCACACAGGCCATGCTTCTTCCCACCAAAGGACCTTGGTGTGTTCTGTCTGCCTTACCTAGAATACTCCACTCTTCCACTCTTTATCTTTATCTATTCAATTGTGGTCCCCAGAAAGATATGCTAAAGTCTCAACCACCAGTACCCTAGAATGTGACCTCATTGAAAACAGGGTCTCTGCAGAAGTAATCAAGTTGAAATGAGGTCATGGGGGGGTCCCTAATCCAACATGACTGATGTTCTTATTCAAAAGCAGTAGTTTGGTGCAGAGACAGACACATGAAGAGAGATGTGAAGGTACAAAGCAAGAAGACAACTTCGAGGGGTGCCTGGGTGGCTCAGTTGGTCAAGCGACTGCCTTCAACTCAGGGCATGATCCTGGAGACCCGGGATCAAGCCCCACATCAGGCTGCCTGCTCGGCGGGAAGCCTGCTTCTTCCTCTCTCACTCCCCTTGCTTGTGTTCCCTCTCTGGCTGTGTTTCTGTCAAATAAATAAAAATCTTAAAAAAAAAAAAAAAAAAGAAGACAACTTCGAGTGACACATCTACAAGCCAAGGGACACCGAGGATGGCCAGCAAATACCAGAAGCAAGAAGAGGCAAGGAAGGATTCTCCCCTAGAACCATCAGAGCATGGCATTCCTGACATCTTGACTTTGAATTTCTAGGTTCCAGAAATATGACACAATAAATTTGTGTTTGTTGTTTTTAGCAACCCAAAGTTTGGTATGTTATTATGGCTATCCTGGGAAACTAATATATCCTGTCATTCTTTTAGTCTCATTAGCTCCCACTTAGCCAAACTCTCTCAGGGAGTGTGTCCAGGACCTCCTGGCCCAGTCAAATCCCCTATTATATACACACAGCACTCTCTTTCCCCGCCCCCTTCATAGCCTGTACCACACTTTGAACTTGACATTTATTTATGCAATTATTTGATTGTCCCATTCTCTCAGTAGACTCTAAAGTCCCTTACCATAGGGACCGTGCCTTCTTTAGCTTCCTGTGGTATTGCCCTGGGCCTGGCCTAGTGCATGACACACAATGGTGCTCCACAGGTATTTGCTACATTGAGTAAATACAGCAAATATATTGAATAAATGAATGAGAGAAAGAGGTATGAGGGGGCATGCTGAAGGTGAGACAAGAGGCGGTTAAGACCTTGGGAGAAGGCAGGCTGGGGGACAGTTTAATGTGACCCACTTTCCACAAGGGCCGCCAAATACCTCTGCTGTCTGCTGCTGCTATCGCTGCACAGGAAGAAAGCTCTAAAAGGCCTATATCCCTGGGAGAGATCAGACATTAACCTAAATTGGCATTAGCATATTAATAACACATCCTTTCCAGAAAGGGAGCTGGAGGAGAGGGTGTGTTGTGAAGAATACTAAATCAAGACTCTGAAAGTCTAAAGATGAAAGCTCTCACTCGGTGACCAGGGAGGAAAAAATGTGGGAAACAAGGTGAAAGATATTAAAAAGTTACCTTTCTTACATCATAGTTTTGCTGAGAGTCACCTTCCGCTAGTCAGGGACAATCCACCAAATCACAGCTTATCTAAGGTCAACGAGACCCCTTCCTGGGGGTCTAATGTGCTTCATGGACCCTTGGCAGGCACTGGCAGCCAGGGAAACAATGATTTCCTCTTCAATTACATAAAGGCTGGGGGACAGTGGGAGGCTGTGCCGCTGGTTCCCGTCCAAAAGGGTTCTGATCACAGGTTTTTCTTCTGGAATTAATATGGAAAAAGCTTCACCACTGATCCTGATCCAGATCCTCCAGGGTACTGGCCACCACACATGGCCAGTTATCACAGGAAGGTCATTTTGGGGGTCAAACTCCAAGACCAAATAATCACAGAAAATAACCCTCACATTTTATTCAAAAAGGACTTGAAGATCAACACACACAGAAGAGATACTGGAAATGAACAACTGCTTTCAGAAAGCGCTACCAGAGCCACAGCAGCTCATTTCCCCCCCTCTACTGTCAACATGCCTTTAATGACAATGAAAAGGGATTTTTTTCTCCATTGCCCCAACTCAGGATATAGTTTCAGAATGATTAAACACCCCAAAATGCCTCCCGTTCTGATAGTTATGGTAAATTCCATAAAGTATTAGTCTAAAATCTTAGACTTTCAGAGTTAGAAGGAATCACTGATAAAATCTGGCCCAACCACCCTCCAGTGAAAAAATACATTCCACAAAATCTCCAGCAATGACCCCAACTTATGTTTGAATTTTCATAGAAACAATGATCTACTTTACTTCCTTTCTAGCTAATTTACTCCATTATAAAGCAATACTACTTAGGCTTTTAAAATATATCTTATGACCTGGAACTCTATAAAACCAGTTGGCTCAATTTAAATTTTACACTGGTATCTTATTCTTCCAAAAATAACTGCCCAAATAAAAAATCTTAATTGCATATTTAAGTAAAAGGCTTGGCCATGATTTTATCTTTAGATTTATGGACACCAGAATATTCCTGTGGCAGGAGTGAAAGTAAACTAAACTTTGAAATTTAACAGATAACTATACACCTATGTTTCAACATGTAAATTTCACATGTGCATTCCTTCCCAAAACTAGGTTTCAGCATTAGAACTATTTCAAGTTTTACCTTCTTTAGCGAAACTTGAACCACACAAAACACTTATTTGTGAGTTATCTTTCCTACAGTGATTTATTTTTGTGAATAATTTTATAAGACATATTGTCGGCACTTGGTATAATCATTTGATGTTATAATATGACAGCATATTTTAAGAGTAAAAGCAAATGTAGACTTAGGAATTTTGAAACATCAATCAAGCAACTGGAAGTAAAACCAAACGTTTTCTCAAGTATGTTTTAAGTAACCAGTAGAGTTAGACTACAAAAGAATACTTTTAACTTGGAGCTGGGTTTTTAAATATTCTAGGGGCGCCTAGGTGGCTTAGTTGTTAAGCGTCTGCCTTCAGCTCAGGTAATGATTCCAGGATCCTGGGATCGAGCCTCACAGTAGGCTCCCTGCCCAGCAGGGAAGCCTGCCTCTCTTTCTCCCACTCCCCCTGCTTGTATTCCTTCTCTCACTGTCTCTGTCAAATAAAATCTTTAAAAATATATATAAATAAATAAAATATTCTAGATATTTATAAAAATCTTAAAATCCATAAGCAAAATAAACAAGAAAATGTGGATGTCACAGACATCAATAGGGCTAGTCAAACCAAGAGAGAAAAATCTAAAGAAAGGGTATCTGATTAAATCACGAGATGACTAGAAAAGCATTTACCTTTCAGGAGGTAGTAGGAAGAATGTAATCTCAGCCAACATCTCTGGTTAGCAAAAAAGGAGCCCTGAGAAGCCAGAATGGTTTGGATGGATCTCAGCTATAGTTCTCCATGACTGATACCAGCTGTGGATGCTGGATTCAGACAAAAGGATCCACACTGATGAAAATCCGTAGCAACAAGTAAGTACTTGTACTATCAGCCATGTCCACGCACTGCCTTCTACTGTACTATAATAATCGCATTTCAACTTGAAAGGGGTTAAAACCGCCACAAATACTGGAGCATACTGAAATTAAATTGAAAACCAGTGGGAAATAGAATGCAGTTTAAAAAATTTCATGACGGGTGCCTGGGTGGCTCAGTGGGTTGGGCCTCTGCCTTCGGCTCAGGTACTGATCTCAGGGTCCTGGGACCGGGAGGCCCGCATTGGGCTCTCTGCTCAGCAGGGAGCCTGCTTCCTCCTCTCTGCCTGCCTCTCTGCCTACTTGTGATCTCTCTCTGTCAAATAAATAAATAAAATCTTAAAAAAAAAAAAAAAGACAAAAAAACTTCATGAAATCAGCAACCTTAAACAGGAGCATTACTGTTTTTGCCCCAGAGAAAATTCCAGAATGCCCATTAGAAGCAACCTTTAGGATATTTCAGTGTCTCAAATTATATTATTGGGAAAGGAGGCTGAACAACTTTATTTGGATCTGTTTTGGACAAAGCAAAGTGTTAACTAGAGATGAATTCCACCATTTACTTGGGATGCAGTGTTTTGTCCTGGTCTTTTACTTGCAATGTTTTAAAGTCACAGTTTCTAAAGAGTTGAAAAATGTTTGCTACTGTCTAACTCCCCCATGTTCACTGTGAACAAAAGTTCTGTGTTGTGGATTTTTTACATGACAGAAGATAGATGCTACAGTGCGTCAGCAGGGAATGGAAGGAGTAAACTCCACAAATGCTCATCTGAGTTGCAATGGAAAACCATCTATTCTCATTTCTCATATGAAAGAAAAAAGGAAGATTGTTGTATTTCGCAAGCATGGCTGATCACAGCTTTCATAAAATATGCACACCAGCACTTTTGCACAATCATTTCAAAGAACATTCTTTTGTTCCAAACAATTTCAAAAGAACTACAGATAGCCATTTAGAAAATGAAAGGTTACCTGGAAAATAATTATTGGGATCAAAAAACAATTAAAATTGGAGGTAGGGGCTTTCTTAGATTTACTTCAATTCTTTACTAGAGGGTTAAAACTAAGAAGTATCAAAGAAAATAAATTTTAATATACTGCAGGAACTCCTCTGGAAATGAGCTACATACATGTAAGCATGTATACTCTTGATGTGTGCAAAAATCACCTCCTGACAAACTACTCTGTATTTTGGTAGTACCATTTAGGATCCATAAGATGGCAGGGCTAGATTTCACAGTGATATTCTTTTCCTTCCCTACCCCCCCATGACATTCTTAAAAGCATAAATATACTCATTCCCTTGAAATCGATATTGTGTATTATCAGCAGCAGGTGGCTAGTAATATTCACAGCACCTATCAGATTAAATTTGTAAATTATGAAATATGGGGACCATAAACAAGCTAACACATTTATTAGTTCATTACGAATCACAAAATATTACAGCCAAAAGAAAACTTACAGTCGCTTATTCTTTCCGCCTTTCTCCGGATAAGGAAACCAGAGTCCAGATTTCAGAAGTGCTTTGCCCAAGGCTGCATGGCAAATGGGGGTAGCAGAGACAGAACCAGAATCCTAGTTTCCTTCTCCTAAATCTGCACCAGTGCTCTTGTTCACTGAATTTCTCGAACTCCTCACGGTGGCATCAAAGTCCACACGACTACTCTGCATGGAGCTCCACTTGGCACCACAGACTGCCTTTCACCTGTCAGAGCTCGCTCATGAGTTACCCTGAACCTGGAATTCCACAACTCCCCTCAAAGATCTGTCCATGTGTTTCTCAAACTGGGGTGTGGTGATGTACAGTGGTATTTGAAGCTATAGGAAGAATAACTCCTCCTAGATGATTGGGGGTTGGGGAGGATGACAATAGCTTTTTAATTAAAAGAAACATAAAATGTGTATGAATTTTAAACATAAAATACATAAAATTCCAAAGAGGTGTGTTGCTTTTTTTTTTTTAAGATTTTATTTATTTGACACATACACACACAGAGAGAGAGAAAGAGAGAGAGAGACCACAGATAGGCTGAGAGGCAGGCAGAGAGAGAGGGGGAAGCAGACTCCCCACTGAGCAGAGCGCCCAATGTGGGGCTCGATCCCAGGACCCTGAGATTATGACCTGAGCCACCCAGGCACCCCAAGGTGTGTTGCTTTGGGTAGACTTGCTCAGGCTACACCCTCAAGCTCACAGTAGTAGACATCCTCGGTCCCCTATCCTATTGGAATACTTCGGTGGAGAGCTCAGAACAGTAACTGGTTAAAAGTTTCCTCTCCATCAAAGCCCACCTTGTCTACTGTGAAGCACACAAATAAGATCACATTACACTCGTGTCCTAGACGAATTGTCACACTGCTGTCTAAACCCTGTGTACATGGTCCTAAGATAAATTCAGAGTCTATATATGACAAGCATTATATTATAAATCAAATATAAACTATTATATAGCTCTTGTAAATAGATGATCACCATCAGAGATCACCAGTAGGCAAAATTCTATGGACAAACACAGTAGATGAAATTAACAAAAATAAACCAATGTACCACTTTCAGGATTTTATAATGACTTTTTCTATTAAGCATATATGCTATAGACAGAAGTACAGGGATCCAGGAAGCAGTAGAGTTGGAGGGCTTCTGATCAATTATCTAACCTGTCTTCGTCTGTTTTCTGTTTTCTCTTAACAGTGGATTATGTCACTGTAGGGGTGGAAATGTCTACAATTCTAAATTGCTTTTTCTCATCCTTTGCTCTACCACTTCTTTGGGTGTTATTTTCTAATGAATGTAAGATAAGATAATCAGCACCTAAACCTTTTCCTGTAGGTCTTGACAGTGATTAATTCAGTTACTTGAAATATACTTAGCTCCTTAAAAATTCTCAGTGTATTGATTGGTTAGAAATCAGTAAATTAGTCAATGCTTTGAAAAACAAAGACAAAACAAAGAAGGATTCCACATTAAATGAGACTAGCAATGTGACACCTGAATACAATGCATGATCGGGGATTTTCTTTTGCTGTAAAGAACAGTATTAGGACAACAAATTTCGACTACAGATTAGACAATAATAAATAATAGTATTACGTCCTTTTCCTGATTTTTTTAAAAGATTTTATTTATTTGATAGAAACACAGCCAGAGAGGGAACACAAGGAGGGGGAGTGAGAGAGGGAGAAGCAGGCTTCCAGCAGAGCAGGGAACCCGATGTGGGGCTCGATCCCGGATCTCCGGGATCATGACCTGAGCTGCAGGCAGTCGCTCAACCAACTGAGCCACCCAGGTGCCCCCTTTTCTTGATTTTGATAATTGTACTGCAGTTATGTGACAGAATGGCCTTATTTCTGAGTTATACACTGAACTACTTAGGAACAAAGGGGCATGATGTCTGCCACAAGAGCGAGCGAGCACAAGAGAACACATGCAAATGTGCCAATGTGTAAATGTTAACAGGAAATACAGGGGAAAGGTACATGAGAATCCTTTGTACTACGCTTGTAACTTTTTTTTTTTTTTTTTGAGATAGTGAGTGAGCACAAGCAGGGAAAGGGGAGAGAGAGAGAGAAAGACAGAAGCAGACTTCCCACTGAGCAGGGAGCCTGCCAAGGGGCTCAATCACAGGACCCTGGGATTGGGACTTGAGCCAAATGCAGATGCTTAACCAACTGAGCCACCCAGGTGCCCCAGTCTTGTAACTTTTCTGTAACTCTGAAATTATGTCAAAAAAATTAAAAATTGAAAGAAACAAGGAAGATAGTTTGGATGGTTGCACATAGAACTGCAATGGAAACCAGATGTACAGAGATTAACAGGAAGGGTAAAACTGTCCTGGAAAGGAACCCTCTTTAGTTATATTTCTTTGGAATTCAAGTTTGGGTGTTACTAGACCCAAACTACTAGACGTGATATGCTATACTGTGTATTGTATGAAAGCATGCTCCTGGTCAACATCGGTGTAAGAATTCTTATTTGAGAAAATAAATGTTGCTATAATGCCATTCTGTTATTCATGCCTTTATTTTTATGTTCTGCTTTGGTAAATCTTTACTTATAACCAGAGTTACAACTTAAAATATTTTCACTGACAACTCACAGGAAGGGTTGCACTCAGCACCTATGTAAAAACATACCCCGATGGGGCGCCTGGGTGGCTCAGTGGGTTAAAGCCTCTGCCTTTGGCTCAGGTTATGATCTCAGGGTCCTGGGATCAAGGCCCGCATCAGGCTCTCTGCTCAGCAGGGAACCTGCTTCCTCCTCTCTCTCTGCCTGCTTCTCTGCCTACTTGTGATCTCTGTCAAATAAGAAAATTTAAAAAAAAATCTAAAAAAACAAAAATAAAAACAAAAAACAACAACAACAAAAAACCATGCCCTGAATGATGAAAGACAGTGTTGAACTGTCAAATAGAAAACACATAAGACAAATTAAAAAGCTATTTAAAGCAAATTAAAAAAAAATGACGTTTCAAAAATCATTTTACAGGAGGGAAGGCAAGGCAAAACAAGACAGTAGAAAATGAACTCTAGGATCTGCCGTGTGTGTGTGTGTGTGTGTGTGTGTGTGTGTGTGTCCAACTGTGCTGGTGTCTCCAGAATTTCACACTTAGAAGTAACCTTGCTTACTATTCAAAGGGCCTGGAATAAATGATCTTCCACATGACTATTATTAAATGTATTTGTTTTTCAATTGCTTCCTAAATGTGTAATTCTTTTTTTTAAAGGAATTTTTAACACATTACCTTACCAAAAAAAATTATTCATTTTAGAGAGAGAGCACACCTGAGAGGAGGAAGGGGCAAAGAGAGGGAGGGAGTGACGCAGACTCCCCACTTAGCATGCAGCCCGACTTGGGGCTCAATCTCACAATCCTGAGATCATGATCAGAGCCGAAATCAAAATCAAGAGTCTGACATGTAACCGACTAAGCCACCCAGGCATCCCATAAATGTGTAATAGATTTGCCTTCTGTAAATCTTTGTTTCTGATTTATACATTTCAAAGTTAAAATATTCCTGAACGGAGAGTATAATTTGAGGTGGTGGTGAGGCAGGAGGATGACATTTGGAAGTACACAATTATTTCCCATAGTATTGCTAACTTTCTAGTTATTTGAATAGGTGGTGGGTTCACTGGGGCTTACTATGCTTACTAATTTACTTTTTTTAAAAGATTTTATTTGACAGAGAGAAACACAGCTATGAGGGAACACAAGCAGGGGGAGTGAGAGAGGGAGAAGCAGGCTTCTTGCTGAGCCACAGAGCCCAATGCCAGGCTCCATCCCGCGACTCCAGGATCACGACCTGAGCCCAAGGCAGACACTTAAGGACTGAGCCACCCCTGTGTTGCTAATTTACATTTACCATATATATTATTTTGTATGTGTTCAATATTTCTAAAGGTGTTTAAAAAACATAAAGTAGCATTTTAAAAGCTATATTACAGAAGAGCAGCTTTACTTTAACTTTTTCTCTCCAACTATTTGAATAGCTGTTGATTCAGATGTTAAACATGTATTTATTCAGCAACTATCACATGGCAGACATGGTTGTATATTGAGGGTAAAAGCCAATATAAACATTACAAAAACCAACATAATTAAAAACATGGTCCTTGCCTGCAGGCAGGTGACAGTCTAGCTCTGAGCACCTAAAAGGGAAGAGCTTTGTGTAATTCTTTGCACCCCAATGAAGTCTATTTTAAGTGGTAAGATGATCTGAATACAGCATAGAGAATCTTCTAGCAGAGCACCTGGCTGGCTCAGTCAGAAGAGTATGTGACCCTTGATCTCAGGGTTGTGAGTTTGAGCCCCATGTTGAGTGTAGAGATTAAATAAGCTGTAATAAATAAATAAAACAGACTTCATTCAGTGACAAGGAAATCCGTCATACTGATTCCCAAAAGCCACTTTAGAATCTCATCCTTTTTGGGAATCTCAGCAGCCTCGTCTTACTGAAACAATTATCACTGCAACAAGTTTCCAGGTGGAGGTAAAGAGTTGTAGATATTTGGGCGCCTGGGTGGCTCAGTGGTTTAAAGCCTCTGCCTTCGGCTCAGGTCATGATCCCAGGGTCCTAAGCCTGCTTCCTCCTCTCTCTGCCTGCCTGCCTGCCTCTCTGCCTACTTGTGATCTCTCTCTCTCTCTGTCAAATAAATAAATAAAATCTTAAAGTCTTTTTTTTTTTTTTT
>PITA01001688.1:170711-186224 GCA_004023965.1 Spilogale gracilis | reverse complement strand
GGGGGCAGGGGGCAGGGGGCGCAATTGGTCCAACAAAAGTGGAGTCATCTGGGGCAACTTTTCAAAATGGCTATGCCCATCCAGTTCTGTCGTTGAATTGATTTTAAGGTGCAGACGGAGACCTCTCGACCTCATAGATTAGACAGTTATTCTTCAATCCGAAGGGCGATAATGTCCCTTCACACGTACGTGCAGTGGCTCAGGGTTACATTGGGCTGGCAAGACTGTGAGCTGCGAATTCCAGCCACCGCTGCTCCAAAGGGATTAATTAGAGCTGTCTGAGGTGTTTAGGGGAACGAATCGGCCAACATAAACACAAAGGCTGCCCCTCGGCCACCGTGCCATCCCCCGGCACTTTGCAGATGAGTTTTACTGGCCAGATTTTAAACGTTTGAAGCTTATAGTTTGTTTCTTTTTTCGTCCTGTAGCTCGGAGTTTGTTTCTCTTCCTTCTTATTTTTGGTTCAGTGTCTGCCTTTGGGTCCTTGTATAAAGCAGACTTTTATCCACCTAGCGCTTGTAATCCCACCAGTTTTGGCGCAAGTACAGTGGTGGTGTTAGCCTTTCATAGAAGAACAAACGATACTTGGACCTCATTCAGATCATATTTTCCCAAACACAGCAGTTAGGTGCTGTAAAAATAAAATTCCATCAGTGTATGCCCTCCTTTAAGATACCAACTTTATAAAGTCAGTGTTCTTAGGATGTGCTTTTTGTGGTGTGTTTTGTGGTTGTGTGTGAATGTAGCTATGTGTGTGTGTATATTATATATGTAATAGTTACTTTGTTTCATGAAAATTTTCAAATACACAATTGAAATTTTCAAATAGAAATGTAGATAGAATCGTTCATTTGACTCTCCCTTATTTATCACCTAGCCTTGATGATTATTAATATGTGGCCAGTTTTTTTTCATGAATACTTAACCATTTCTATCACCACTCCCTGGCATTCCCCGAAAACCTAGATTCTTTAAGACATATCCGAGGCATATCATTCCATTCATAAATCCTTTAAAAGAAACACACCTTTTTAATCCCGATCAATATCACTTGTACCAGCACATCTCCTGGAATTGATGTGAGCCATCAGTCTACTCCAGAAGTGAAAGACTATAGAATTATTCATTCAACAGGCAGATATTAGGCACCTAACACATGTGTGTTACTTAAGGTAGAAAAGAGAATTGGACAGGATACATGTCTTCAGGAGTTTTAAGATCAGTGCGTGTATGCGCGTGCATGTGTGCATGCGTAGGTGGGCGGGTGGGTACTTAGCCGCGGGGAGAGGCAGAAATAAAAAGGTAGAGAGTTGCCTACAGCGCAGTTAGCTGCAGGCAAGGGAGGACAACGTTTGGGGAAAGGTTTCCTGCCAAAACCGATTCCTTGAGTGAATCTTGAAAATGTATCACCAGGTGATGATGTGGAGGGTGAAGGAAGTTCCAGGTAGTGGGAAGAACCTTGTGAACATCCTGACTTCTGCAACATGCGAAGTGCCTGCGTGCCCATCTGCTGAAACGGCTCTATCTAATCAGCTCTGCAAAGGGGCCGTGTGACATCACTGACACGTGGCCAGAGCCAACCACTCCTTACTTCAGACAGAACCTCCAAGATAAATCTAGTCTCAAAGAGAAGGCAGGTGTACTCATCCATGACCTCTGACAGCATGCATTTATATCTTTAGAAGAATATCTTAGAAGAATTCTAAGTAGATACTGCATGGAAGGGGAAATATGTGCATCTGGGCAAATCGGAAAGCCGCAACTACAGAGGGTGACTCTTTGCGGTAATCCCTGCGTGGTGTTACCCAATGGGTCTATTGGATTTGAGTATTTGTGGTGTAACATGGCAGAGTAGATCAATGTTAGCAGGCCTGCTGACAAAATCAGTTAAATAGAGTTTCTAAATGTTGAGTTGTTCTTTTCTCTTATGTACTCCAATGACAACTTGTTAAAATACTTGCAGGGAGAAATTGAAATACCACTGGATGATATATATTTAGAGGTATTTTGGTATAAGTATTTCATAGACTATGATATTAATAAAAATATCCTCTACTTGTAATTCCTATTAAGATACTACTATATGAAGTAATGTACTAAATCCCTTTTTATAAATGATTTAATCATGCATCTGCTATAGACTTATGAGGTAGATCCTAGAATTATACTTATTTTATAGACAAAGATATAGACAAAAAAAGTTTGAGGAATTTACTCAAGATCATAGAAGCAGCACATTTGGTGTTTGAACCTAGCCGGTGTGATTTCAGAATCCACATAGTGTTAACACCATGCACTATACCTTCATTATAAATTTTTTGACATTATGATTTCCATGTAGAGTCAGGCTATGCTATGGGTCATTACAAGACTGCGAAATTTCCTCTGTGAAAATCATTTGACTTTGATAGTTTATGACCAAAAAGATGTGCCTCTATGCATATATCTATACGGTGTTATCTGGAATATACTTCCAAATTGGAAATGGCATACTGTCCACAATAGAATAATGGTTATATGTGTGTGTATACTGTGTGTGTGCTTGTGTAATTATCCATATGATAGATCTTTATAGCCATGGAAAGATATATTTAAAAAAATAAGTGGGAAAATAAACTATAATTGAAATATGGAAGTAAAAATAAATTAAAATAACTAAAATATTAAATTTAGATAAAACTATAGGTGTATATATATATGTAGGTATATGTATATGTGTCTGTAAGACTCATAAATAATTTGATATATGTTGGATATCTATATCTATACACATATATCTATATCTGCGTGTCTATCTATCAAGAGAGGAAGAGGGAGAGAGAAGACAGGAGTAAGACATATATACCGAGGTAGGGATCAGCAATGTTTTAGGATGTATTTAGGATGGGGACATTATGGAATACCTTTATTTATTTTACTGTTTTCTACAATAAACTTATCCTGACCCAATCAGAGAAAGGACTTTTTATTCATGAGGATGTCTACCTCTAGCCTGGAGGTATTTAAAATTTTGGTTGAAAGTATGTCCTAAATATAAGAGAATCATGCATTTTTACAAACCATACTTGTTCCAGGGCAACTGACATTCCATTTTGTTGTTGTTGTTGGGAGGAAGAGTCAAAGACCTCTCTATATTTAGATGCTGTGATCAGCATTTCTAGTCTTGCCTTCATCTTGGCCTATTTCTAAAGGATCTTTTTTTTTTTTTTTTTTTTTTTAAGAGAGAAACACAGCCAGAGAGGGAACACAAGCAGGGGGAGTGAGAGAGGGAGAAGCAGGCTTCCCGATGAGGAGGGAGCCCAATGTGGGACTCGATCCCAGGACTCCGGGATCATGACCTGAGCTGAAGGCAGACACTTAACGACTGAGCCACCCAGGCGCCCCTTCTAAAGGATCTTAACAGAAAAGAATGATATACTTTCACCTATGTCACCTCTCTTCAAGCTCCTGTAGGTCTTTTCTTCATTGCTAATTATCTGACATAGCGAACAGAATGATCATTTAGTCCATATTGGCAGGAGCCTAGATTAAAATAAAAGATGAGTAGAGACTGCAAAATATTCTGTACCAAATAACGTGCTGTGGTGTAGTGTTACCCAGCTTCCTTCAATTTTGCATGGAGTCATACTTCCTTCATGCATACTGCAACCTCAGGACCGTCTTCTTTAAATAATGCAGTGAGGAAATTAAATAATTAAAGCTGCAGACAAGAAGTGTTAAAGACTTTACACAGAAAAGGAGGGAAGAAGACAAAGAAAAAACTTCATGTTCTCAGAGAAGACACTTGAAACTTGGAATTCATCTTCTATTTAAAGAGAAAATCCACATGAATGAGACCTGAAGGGTTAGGGGAAATGGCTGGTTTTTTTTAGTGAGGCAGGAAATTGGTGATTTTTGTTGATTGGCTCATTTGAGTAAAGCTTCTGGTATTATTGATTAGATTGCAGAGTTTGGAGTAATTTTTAAATTACAGACCCCTCAAGTGTCCTTCAGAGTGCTGGAACTCACTGGAAGCCTGTCCTTGTTCTCTGGTTACTGTAGAAGCCAAAAGATGCCTTTGGGGGCTTTTGCTGGCAGACTGGCAACCCTTATGGGCAAGGTTCATGGTATTCCATTCTCCTACCCAAGCCTGGTTTTCTCCATATGTTGAGGACTAGGAGACTACTTTTAATGGATTTTAAATGTCTCAGAGAACAGATCCATTGTCCCTAATCTGATCAAGAATTTAGATCCTCATATTTTGATTAGAAATTGATTTTTATACTTAAGGGAGGACACAAAGTTATAAAGAGTCTCATTGGTTGAAGAGGGATTATTTGGTACTTTTCAACTGGGAGAGTTAGAAAACTTTGGTCAAAGGTATAAAAAAAATTCTCAAGATCCCCTATAAATGGCACTGAGAAGTGTACCAATTACCAGAATCCTGAGTTACTTTTATTCTATTCAAACTCAACCCTCAAACTGTCTTTTAAAATTTTTCTCAAGCTCTGTTTTCTCCATGAAATTGCCTGGACCACTCCAGTAGCATCTTCCCTCTACACCTCTTAGTGTCAGCACCTAGCATTGGCAATCAAGCAAATTAAATAATAACAGTTCACCAAGTGGCTTAAAGCTTTCTGAAATTGTGACTTCTCTATCGGTCACTGATCACGGCATCTAACCCACTGTTAAAAAAACCAAAATTCTACTGAGTAAATTTATAGATCTTATTGACTTTATTCATCGATTTCTGAATTGAGCAGCATCCATCCTAGCACACAGGAAAAAGCTCTGAGGAGCTGTATGATACAAGACTTTTCTAGGTAAGAGGGAGCAGGAACAAGGAAGTTATAAGAGACAAAAAGTGATTGGTTATTGCAAGGTCCTTTTCCTTTAGGGGAACGGCAGAGTTTATTAGGCAGACAACCTAAGTAATGCTGATAGAGTGATTCCTGATTGGTTTAAGATTTCATTTCTGGGAGACTTGAAACTGTAATTGAGTTAAGTCTCAGTTTGTTGATGTGGGGCTTAGCATTAGCAACTTCATTTTGGACCTGTTGTCTTGTCTTTATAAAACACTAGTATTGACTGATGGTTGGATGGGCAGAAGTATGGATGGATGAATGGATAGATGACTGGATGGGTGGATGGAGAGATGGAAGCATCAATATGGTTAGGGCAGTAGAATTGGGGAATGCTTTCAGAGCTAAGAACTAACTTATTCACCATACTTATTGGGCCACTTCACTTGTTTAAATTACTTGCCTAGTTCCTGTAGAGTTTGAGGCTACAAACCATTCTCTAATCTTGGGAGTATGAGAGACCGAATAGATGTTAATTCATCCTAAGGAAAAAAAAATCTAAAACACACATAGCCTTTATTCATGAAAATTTTCTCTGTAGTATTATTTACTACAAGGAAGAATTGGAAACAATTTAAATGTCTTACAGTAGAGTTTAATAAATTATGATGCATCCACCCAATGGAGTATCATTATGAAAATGCTAATGACAAAGACCATAGAGATATATTTATAGAACATATTATGTGAAAATGCAGAATGTAAAAGTGCATATTTATTATGTTTATAACTTAATAAAGAGACAGTTTTTAGACCGATATGAGGAAGGAAAACCTAAATATGAAAATAGCTAGGTTTCAGCCATGGAAACATTACTGTATTTTTCCTGTTTCCAAACTAGTCTAAATATTTTTCTATTATTATTGTTTATGAAGATCACAGTGATGTTAAGTAACATGTGATGAATAGACAAAGTGGTAGGGAACTTGGAACAAGGGAGATATGGGAAAAAGAAGGAGATACTGTGGGGGAGAAGCAATGAAATTTGCCGCACGGGAAAGAAGGAGATTCAGTTCATGCCGCATCACCGATGATGAATTTCATTTCTGTATCAGACTCCTATCCAGTTACGTTTGCATGCTTCTTTTTCTGTGGTTCTCATTGTTCTACTAATAATTATCTGTGTCGCCTGTGTGTGTGGTAGGAGAACATGATGTTTGAAATCCCTTTCTTGAGGCATAATTCTAATAAGACCTCACAACTACTTCTGATGAAAGTAATGCCATTTCATGAGCACATCGCAGTGACTCACATCCGTAGTTTGTAGGATATGGATGACTAGCAAGTGAAAAGGAGACCTCTGAATTCAGTTGGGAAAGGAGGAAAGCCTTTGTAGACACAACCAATCATGCATGTGCGTTCTTCCTAGAAACTTATGGGGCAGTGTTGATCAGCATCTGGGGACGACCTGAGGAATGACTGGACTTTGAGGGGGGGTGGATAGAGGTCACTGCAGCTTGATGTCAGACTCAGGAAGCCCTGAAGGGAGCCTCTTGGCTTCGAATTCTCTAGTCTCGCTTCCTCAACCAATAACAAGAGAATTTTCCACAGCGAAGTGACTGACAGCGACAGAAGTGTATATTTGGGGGGGCTTACCTTTGTGGAGACCTTGGGATAACACTGGGAAGGGAAGACTTGGCACAGATACAGGGTCTGGAATACGTGGAGTCAGCCCACCACGTGCTCTCACTGACGAGCTAGGTGCAGCTGGGGAGAGCACTGCAACTCCACGATGTTCAGGTGATGCCCACGTCACTTGGTGTGTCACTGTGAGGAGTGAATATGATAATAACCGGAAGGAACTTCGGAAAGGCTATTCAAAGGCTGTAGCAGTAATGCTCTCTTAATAAACGGCCACCAAGATCACCTTCTAGGTCACAATTCATCCAACTGATGTGATGGGATTACCTGACCCTTACGATACAGATTTGCCAATTTCCTCATTTCCTTTTGATCCAGATGTTTTCAGGGAATTTTACTTTGAATTTGGAGAAAGGAAAAGGCCTGTTCCTGTCTAGACTCCATTTGGCAGGGAGTTTATCATTAAACATACAGAGGGCATGACTAACAGGAAAATTGTGGCTCTTCAGGCCCAGTGTGAGTACAGGGCTATTGGATAATAGAATATTGATTAGATTATTTGCTTCAGAGTCATTAGTTTTCACACGTAACTGAACCACTTCTGAAACTTCACATCTCTCAATCACAGGACTCCATCAGCTCAACTCGGGGCTTTCCCCACCACACACACGGGTCGAAAAGCTATCTTCCAAAGTGTCCTCGTTAAGTGCAAAACGAATTCCATGTGGATCGAGTTCTTTCATCCAGCCCATGATTTGGCCTTGAATATTTCACTGACCTTTGGGTGGTCAGCTTTTTAGTTTTAACTTTCCTTCTCCATGTAACACCCAGCGTCTGGCTCTTTTGTGTCTAGAAGTCTTAACTCCCCCCATCCCTTAAGATTTTTCCTAATAATGCTTAGCCCAGTTTTACAGAATGTCACTAAAGTTTTGCATTGCTGACATTCCCTGCAAAATTCTTTTCATTTCTCATTTCACTGCCAAAATGTCAACATGCAAATATCCTATGAATTTGCCAAGTTGTATATGTATGGACACACACACACGCACACACACAAAGGTATGACAAAGACTAGAATAAGAAATGATTATCGATACCGAACATATCGCCTCTTCTTTCTACACAGGATTCAGTCTGTGCCCACCCTTCACGGTTCAGTTTGCTACCAGATCTCAAACCAATGCCCCAATTATGTTCTTAAATTAACAGTAATACAACAGTCTTGAGAAGGATATTTCCTTACTCCAACTCTAACTACGATGCATAGTATTTTCATAAACTTGGTCTCATCATCACTCACAGAAGGCAATAGTTAGCATTTACATGGCAAATTTATATTATAGTCTTACTGAGTATGTCTCTCAAACAGGCTTTCGCTGTTCAGATTTGGAGAAAATTGAAGAAAGAAGCCTGCCTCAGGGTCTCCAGTGATTTAGTGGATTCTTAGTTCTTGATTTTCTGGGGAAGCCAACTAAGTCATAGGACTTAAAAGAGTAGCACTTGCCAGAGTTCAAATGAGAGTCAGCTTTTTCTTTATTCAGTGTGTGGCTTTGAGCTGTCACAGGGAAATTGTAAACATAGAGCCAAGGAAATCTTACACTTTTTAAAATTGGATAGCCCTGAAAAGCTTCCTATTGAATTGTATTCCACTGCCTTTAGAAAAAGAAAATTTTTATCAATGAATTATTTGTAAGTATGGAATAACCTTTTTGAAAATAGAACGCCGCTGTCATTCAATATACAGAGTAGGAAAGACTGCAAGCTGTTCATTGGCATAAGTTGAAACCACACTCCTTCTCTTCCTGGTAAATTATTGCAGTGAGGTTGGACCCTGATAAGCACCTTTATCATGCATCTAAGGGTTAAGGTGAGAAAAGATTTTTTTTTTTCTGATACATTACTAAAATCTGAAGTAGGGGCAGGGAAGCTTGGTTGGTAGGGAGGTGCTTGAATGATAGGTACACAATGGTTTTGTAACACCGACATCCTGCATACACCATGGGAAGAATGAAGTTATGTCATGCATAGTGATCTAGATACACAGTTTCTGGAAATGGTGGAATTTAATAAGCATGGACTATGTACTTATACAAGAGATTCGCAAAATAATTTTGTCATAATTTATTTTGCTTCAGATAAACAAGTAAAAGTCATACTGAATATGTTTTGAATTACAATGTATCATTTGGCATCAATGAATTAGAGCTACTGTGGGACTCCAAAAAAAAAAAAAAAAAAATTCGTAGGGTTCATTTAACTTGGTCTCCTAAAGCAAGATCATGTTGTTAAGTCAGTAGTTATTTAACTCCTGGTTCTCTGAGAGGTTTAAGAATAAAAATAAAAGCCAAGGAAATGTTTTGGAAAAAAGGGTCCAGAGGCACTCCAGAAAGATCAAGTTTTGACTCGTGGAGGAAGGCTGCTACCATGGGTAGAAGGTTGATTCCTTTTGAGGGGGGAAGCTCGGAGACCCAGGCCTGCTGCTTTGGTTTTTCCCCCACCCTTTCTCTACTTGCTTTTCCCTGGATTAGAGTCTGAGTGAGAAGTGGCCTCACATCCATCCATCATACCTGTCCTGGAGGGACACTGCTCTGGGATCCAGGGGCAGAGGCTAGAAGGTGAGAGACCATTGGTGTCGCTCCCTTCATATGCATATGAAGGAAGTCACCCAGGACCTTTACAAACTTGGCTTTCAGCTGAAAACCTCTGGGGAACCAGCTTGTCCTTGCTGGATTTCAGTATCCACAAGAGAGGTCCAGCTACTCCCGCTGAAATCCCCTCCAAACAGGCCAAAGATGGAGCCGAAGCCTCCTGAAATCCTCAGGGTCTCGGTCACCCTTTAGCATCCCATTAGCTACTTCTTTGGCCATAAAGGCAAAATTGAGCCCTGAGCTAACTCCCTGTGTTGGCCTCTCTGAGTCACGGATGAAATTGTTTAATAGTGGTGGTGAAACATCTATGAATTGGAGATGTTAAGTCAAGTTTTCGTTCTACTGGAAGTTATTTTATTAACCCACATGTGCTAGTCTGATCAATGTCAATCCCACGTTCATAGGGCGCCATTACTTTGGTCCTCGTGGCCATTCCTTTGTTTTATTTATATTACTCCTGCATTTATTTTCCTGTGATAAGATTGCTGTCTTCCAATTTAGTTTTATATTGGCCTCAGTTTTCTTCTTTATTAAGTAATAGAAGTTAGATTCTCTGATATGTAAATTCTCTTTTGGCTCTGATGCTCTGTGAATGAGATTAAGGCCAAAAATGTGTTTGGCTCCTTAATAAATGATAGTTATTATTACCATTTATCATTATCATTAAATCTGACAAATTTTCACTGCCAACCCTGAATGTGATATACTGGAAAACTGATTAGAATCTCCATAAATTTGGTGACTCTCCTCCTGGGCCAGGAAATTCCCAGTGGCCTTCTTCCCCCTTCTCAGTCAGCTCCAAACTGTCCATTACCAATTTATTATTGATTCACAGAATCTCAAGTTAGAAGAGCCCTTAAAGGTCAATTTCCAGCCAGGGATGTAGCAGAGGAAGATATGAGGTGTCTCATCAGGCGAGCTTTTCCCAGAATGATTCTCGTTTGTAGGGCTTCAAGATGAATCCTTCCAAGGTTCTTGTTCAGCCCTCCTATGAAACTGCCTGGATTTCTGTTCACCACCTTTCACTGCAATTTTCCTTTAAAGCTGTGAGGGACCTTGGCAGAGAAACCAAACACTAGTAGGACCTCATTATCAAGTAATACTTTGCTAAGTATAAGGCAGAGTAAAATTTAAAACCGCCTGATTTCCTACCACATGGCACATTTGGGAGAAAGAGTGGAGGGTCAGACTTGCAGAGCTACTCCCTGCATACAAAAAAACCTTGGATTTATCTTCTTTGCCAACGTTAAGGATGGTTTTGTGCTAACTGCTTCTATTCTATTAGTTCCTTGTTCCTTTGGCTACTGGGGCATTGTGAGCACAGCTGACCATGAGAATCAGCAGAGCTTAACGTCCTGTCCCGGAAGAAGATATTTTTTTACTGTAGCTCCTGATCCTTATCTGGAAGTTTCATTGTGGCCAACTGGCTCTAATCAAGAAGGCTAATGAGTTCATGAAGGCAGATCCCAAAACCTTTGCATGAATCACAGAAGGGCATCTTCAGTGTCACTGGAATTTAAGAATCACACTCTGTAAGTGAACTTAGCGAAGGGAGCTACAAAAGTGATGGACAAGAAGATAAATGAATCTACATTCATGTATTTGAGTTGACAGATGTATTGGGTCCCAGATCTTGTTTATTTATTGAACAGGGCTAGGATTTTCCCTTCCAAGTACTTATGAGTCCAAACGAAAGAATATACCCTTTGAGCAAAGCTAAAATGCTGGCCCGGGGATTAGTTTACAAAGCAGAAAAGAGGTTTGCCTGTTTCCTACCTCATTTTCCAATTCTCTTGCACGTTCAACGCAGTGAATGCTGTGTGCACGCGCCAAGCAGGGTGTGAGTGTTCCTTGGAAAGAAAATGGGAAAGACACCATTGAGGAAAAAATAGCATTGAGTAGTGTTGCTACTCTTAGGAAACAATGCCCAGGCCTCAGGAGACCAGGTGCAGGGATTCCCTCTTTAGGTCAGTCAAAAGTTGAAGCCCAGAGGCAACATGACTTTCAAAGAGAAGCATTTTGTGCGGCCCTAAACAAGAATGGCCCCCAGTCCCAGAGAAAACCCCAGGCCATGCTTCGGGCTTGACTCATAGCGTATCTTGTGAGGTCCTCACAGGGGCTACCCTCCTGCAGACCATCCCCAGACAGGCTCTCCCTACCCTCTGACAGCCAGTGCCCCCAGTTCTGAAGGGATGACTGACTGATGTACGTTGAGATTTGGATTTTGATTGAGCTCTACCCATCCCATCTGAAACCCAGTGGCTTCTGGAAGAATCATCCAAGGTCTGGGGATGGATGCAGGTGGCCTGGGAGGCAATGAACAGTGAACTAATAAATTGCAAACTTTCTGGATTCCAGACCTGGGAACGGAGGAAGGGGTGTGTGCAGAGGGAATGGCCGGTAGCAAGACCGTACTGAAACCAGAAAGCCCAGGCATAGTACTTATGCTTTTCCACCTGTAAATAAAATGACAACAATAGTAATAAACCATATCTAGAATGATTCAGAGCCTGAATTCCACTAATCCTCTGGGCTCCCATTTCCTCTCCCTCCTCCCCTTTTTCCAATGTCTAGCACTATGCCTGGCAAGTTCTAGGTGCTCAAGAGATGTGCCAAATCAGTCAAGCAAACAGAATAAAGTATATGTCCTTCTGCAAAATGATTGAGCCTTTCTGACCTTCCACTTCATCAGTTAAGGAGGGGGATAATGCTATTTGGTGAGTCTGGTTTCAAGATCCGGTAACATGGCATACCTTATGCAATGTGTAAAATGTCGTCAAATGGTAACTTTATGATTTGTAAATTTCACTTTTTGAATTTGATGAACTTTAAATTTATGAGTTTTGAGTTTGTTAATGTGGTTCAGCTGAGGGTAGAAAGGAAGAATGTGAAGCCCTAGGCAGATGAAAGAATCATTACCCAAAGCTAGAGATGGGATTGGTTAATTAATCTCAAATACATTTAACCAATGCTTAAGAAGAAAGATGTTGTGAGTGGGAAAAGGAGGTGGGGGAAAGGGATAGGTGAGAGTTAGGGTATGGTAAATACTTCAGAGGCCAAATGAGTTATTTACATAAAGGATACATTTTCTTTTCAGGAGAAATCATCCTATGCTACCAAAAGAGGCAGGGAAGTTGTTCAGCAGAAACGGGGTTAATCCAAGCTCACTCCTGCCCACTGCGAGTCAGGGCCCAGGAGAGTGCCATGAAGCCAGCTCGAGCCCATATTTCATCTGAACTTCCTCTGTGGTCCTTTTTATATTGAAGTCTCTCAGTGTTACAGGGCCGCGCTTGGAAAAGTTGGAAAACTTTTGCCTTGGAGAAAAAGCCACTCTCATCAGACCCAGTGGAACGAATGAATGAAGTTATTCCCTTGGCCCAAAGTTTCCATCCACTTTCATTTTCATACCAAATATTCATAGAAACAACTTTGCTCAATTCTGTGACTGGAATTTTACTCTCCCATGGCGTAGCCTCATATCAGATGCACAGATTTCGAAAGTCAGCAAGTAACAGACTCGGCTTTGAAGCCACCGTGCTTGGCTTGTAAGAGTCGGTGCGCCTTCCGGTCCTGTGTGATAGCTTCTCCCGGGAGCAGAGTGTGTAAAATAAACAGTTGCTGAAAAGCATGAAGTATTAACGAAGTGGAAATTGCGGGTTATTTGTTCGGCAGTTGGCACGCAAATGACCTTCCTAAATACTTGTTGTTTAAGGAGGTTCAGAGCTAGGATGAATGAATCCTCAGGGCGTTTGATTCTCACCAGCGTGTAGATCTCCTTAGTCTTTCAGGAAGGGACGGTAAATCGGTTCAAATCCAAAGAGGAAAGGAAGAGAAGTGGGCAGAGCCGCGACGCGGAGAGCTCTGCTCCCAGCCCTTAGGAAAGACTCGCTTTTGCTGTCCGGGACCCTTGGAGGTTACAGTTCGGAGAACCCGGCGGCGCTAGGACCTGGTAGGTGCCTGGCTGCGGCCGCTCTCCGGCGGGCGGAGGAGGGAGTGGAGGAGGGGGCTGTGGGAGAGGAGGGGTGTTAGCGGGGCGGAGGGGGGAGTCATTTATGCAGAGCAGGCGCTGCTGCCATTGCTACTCACACTCCCCGCGCGCCGCTCGGAGCCGGAGGGAGCGCAGGGAGCAAGCTAGTGAGAGCTCGGAGCCCAGGCCAGCAGAGGGGGCGCCCGGCCGCAGTCTGTACCGCCGCCTCCGCCGCGCTCCGGGGCCCGGGGAGGAGCGAGGGCGAGTCGGAGAGTCAGGAGCCAAGCCGGGGAGACTCAACTGCAGGAGGGCGCCCGCCCCACACCGTCGCCTCCTGAGCGCGAGCCAGGGAGCCCCCGCCGATCGCCCTGCGGGCCGGAGGGCAGGGAGCGCAGGTTCGCGCAACCCCAGGGATGGTCTAGGAGCCGGCGCGAGGCTCGCCGATTGCTCCCAGCCGGGGCTCGCAGCCTGCTGCGGATCGCCGGGGGCTGCGTGTCCGGGCGGCCCAGGCCGGAGAAGTTAGTTGTGCGCGCCGCTTGTGCGCGGAGTCTGCGAGCGAGCGAGGGAAGCCGAGAGGCGCCGGGGTCATGGGCTGGGGGAGCCGCTGGGGCTGCCCGGGACGCCTGGACCTGCTCTGCGTGCTGGCGCTGCTCGGGGGCTGCCTGCTCCCGGTGTGCCGGACGCGAGTCTACACCAACCACTGGGCAGTCAAAATCGCCGGCGGCTTCCCGGAGGCCAACCGCATCGCCAGCAAGTACGGATTCATCAACATAGGACAGGTAACGACAGGCTAGCCCAGTCCTCGGCCCTGAAGCTGCCCGAGCAGGGGGAGGCCCCCGCGACCTCGCGCTGCTTGCCCCCTCCTTGTCAACCCACTTCCCCCTCTTCCAGATGTGCTCTTGCAGCTGTTGCCCTAACTCTTAAGTGATTTTTTCTCTTCCATACACTCACGCGCGCGCGCGCGCACACACACACACATACACACACACACACACACACACACACTCCCCAAAGTTACCGGGGTTGGTTTTGTTTACTTGCTTTGTGTTGTTTTTTGTTTTATTTTTTTTGTTTGCTTTTTTGTTGTTTTGTTTAGTTTTGTTATTGTTGTTGTTGTTGTTGTTGTTGTTGTTGTTTGTAAGCCACGAGGGACAGGTCGGGTCTCCGGAAAAATCCGGGGTAACCATACTCCACTGGTGATTTCAGACTCAACGAGATCTTTTGAGCTGGAAAGTCGGGGCAGCCTGAGCTCTTTTTTTGGGAGGGAGGACGCTCCTTGCAGTTTCTGAGAGCCAGGGTAAGGAGAAGGCGAGGAAAGGAAAACCTTTCCTGCTCAGACCTGAATTTAGCCCAGAAAGTAGTTAGCTCTTCTTGAGGGAGAGAACCTCTGGGCGCTGGAAGGCGCAGGAGGCACGGGGACTGGAGCTTTTGACCGAATGAGGGAGGAGAAGGGAGGGGAAGAGAGGGCCAGACCCGGAGTAAGCGCAGATCTGGGGAGACCTCCCGGGTTCCTCCTCTCTCTCTCCTGGGATCCGCTTGGGGGGATTTAGGAGCCTGGTCGGAAAAGGAGCCCCGCTGACTGGGTTCTGCTCTGGGGGAACTGCAAACCTCCCCGCGGAGAGGAACGTGCGGGGGGCCCAGAGGTGGCGCCGGGGGGCGAGAGTTGGACCGGCAGCGGGGCGCGGGGTTTTTGCTGGGTGCCGCTCCCGGGCTTTCCGCAGAGCTGCCCAGCTGGGGAACAATGAATTAAATAGTATTGTCTGATTGGAAGTGCAACAGATCTGGAGGTACTGCGGCGCTAAACGTCTTTGGCTTTCTCGCCCTGCTTCTTGCAAGAAGTGGGAGTGGAGAGGGCTGGTACCCGCGCCGCAGAAAGTGACCCAGTCATCCCCACCCCACCCCATCCCGTACTCACACTCCTTTCACTCACTTCTCCAGGCCTGGCTGGAGGAGGGGGCTCAAGCCAAACCCTGACCAGACTCTGCCGGGGGTGGGAGGGAGGGTGATAGGGCACCATCGCAGCAGCCCGGCTCTGGGGACTGCTCCGATGCACGTGCCCTGCATGCTCTGCCAGGGTGAAGGGAGAGGAGGTGCTTGCTGGTGGTGCACCGGGGCCATGGGAGCATAGGTTTCTGATGCCATCGTGCTCCCTGTCCAGGAAGGAGAGCCCTGGGGCGCCGGGACCCCGCAGCTGCCTGGGGGATGCGGCACTGATCTGGGAGGCAGAGCTGTTGTCACTACATCTGGAAAGAGATGGGGAGCTCTGGAGGCTTCAAAGGAGCGGGAGCCTGAGCTTTGGGGCTTTGCGGGTCTAGAGGGAGGACGTGTTCCTGAGAAGCCAGTCCTGTGGAGGGCTGAAACCAGGGCAAGGGGCAAGGTCTTTATCCACCCCTGCCAGCTCCCTACACACATACAGACCACATACACACACACAACCACATACACACAGCCACACACAGCCACACACACACACACA
>PITA01001688.1:102431-170611 GCA_004023965.1 Spilogale gracilis | reverse complement strand
GCCTGTCATCTTCAGGAGAGTTCCATTCTGATGGTTTGTTAGGATTCTCCTCGCTTCTTATTTCATCAGAAGAAAATAGAGTCTCTTCCTCCTTTTATAGGAGCTTAAAGTTGAGTGCAGGCTCTGACCCTGGAATGCAGTGGGAACCTTAACCATGAATGTAGCCTTGTTAATAATCTTTCTAGAGAAGCATCACCCAGGGTCAGCAAAAAGGAGCACCTCCCATATATGAGACATAACTAGAAAATGAGTTCTTGAACATAGACTTTTTTGGGAATCAGCAAGATGAGCATTTTGGGGGGCTGTTTCCCCACATTCAGCAAGTTGGAAAACCAAGACCCTGGAGAAGTTGACCCACACAGAATCACCCAGCTAGATGGTGGGAAAACCATGATTCAGACCTAGGACTCTCTGTCCCAGGCTTCCTCATATATGAATCTCCCCTTTAGGGTATTCCCCCCGCTCATCCCATAGGAAGAAGGAGGCACAAAGTAACAGCTTCAATTCCCTGAATTATGATTTAGTGGCTCAGTGGACTGGGAGCAAACATTAAGTATTAATTCACAGATACTTAGTTCAAACAGACGTGGACTTCGTGACTCTAAGAAGCCTCATGACTTACAAAGGCAGTCATACCTGTTTCTTAATGAACTCATTAAAGAGAACTTAGATGTCGGAGAGCCGTGCAGAGTGAGGGAGGAGATTCTGTCCCTGAGCCCACTTTGAACAAGCAGACCCTGCAGGGTCCCATGACTTAACCTGGTTGTGTTTACAGGGGGGCTTCTAATGAAGAAATGCGGCTTTCATCTAAAAAGTAACGCGAAGAAACTTTCTGTGCAGGTGACCCCAAACACTATTTATTGTGGTTTTGACCCTGCCAATGAAGAAATGTAGTGCTTTCAAAGGTTACGGAGGAGCCCTTGAACTGATGCTATAACCAATGTAAAAAGGTCAGCGAGTCTTACAGTGAGAAGCATTTGGTCTTCAGATCAAAGGGGAGTAACCCCATGCTAAGTCTTTGGGGTGTTAAATTGAGTTCACACATGCTCTATCGATACACTGTAAGGGCCAAACAAAAATCTTATTCTTCCTTTACCGCTCTGACCTTTTAACACTTTGGACATCCTCTTGTTATTCTTTCTTTCCATCAGTAAACCAGTCGAGGTTCCACTGAGGGCAGTGACTAATTTGCGAACGTCTCTGGAATGTTCTCCTGGTTTTACCTCTTTGGGCTTGGGGTCCCACCTCATGGGTCACAAATTGGGACTGAAGCCTCTTATTGTGACCGATGTCATCCGGTATCTTGGTGGTGGATCGGACATCTTTAGTCTTTTCAGGGAATAAGGTAGTGAATTTTTGACCACCATGAAGGTACACTTCTGACTGCTCAGAATTTCTGTGTGATGTTTTCTCTAGCGTCTTAGCACTTAGAACCACCAGAGGTAACATGTCTGGCCTCGAGATTCTACTGAAAAAGACTCGGTGTACCTCTTATGTTCATGAAAAATAGGATATTCAGAGTCACACAAGAGCAAGCAAGCAATCAGGTGAGAAGGACATGCTCTGCTTCTGGAAGGGAAGAAGAATGAGGCTTAACTTGCTGTTGGCCATAGAGATAGCACTATGTTTTGGTAGGTTTTCCGCATAATGTTAGTCCTCGTGAATGGTTATGCCTTGAAAATCCGAAATGGTGCCATAATCAGTAGTAGTTGTCATTGCCTTGGTGCGTATCATATTTTGCTTGGGGATAGATGTGCTATAATGCCCCGCCTCTCTTCCCCTGCAGGCCCCGACTGCCAGCCCCCCTAGGCTCTGGTACGCCCCACCTGTTGGCCTCACACAGATGCAAGTAGTATTCATCCTTCTGTGAGTTGCATTCAATCTTGGATCCCATCACTTACCAGTAGCAGAAAGCTCTCCTCAAACCATGTAACTTATCTTGAGCATGATTCCAGAAGGATAAAGCCAGATGCAGGCAATACTGGGGAAAGAGTTTACCTGGAGTTCCCACCGGAAGCAGAGACTTGAAACTCCAAGAATCCCCTTGCAAGGTCTTTGAAAGCAGGAAAGTCAGTGAACTTAATGGAGCCCCTGTTCCTCCATCTGTAAAATGATCCATCTGTAGATAATAGGCTGAGTTGACTCTGCATTGCCCAGCACCTAGTCAGGCTTACAGCGATAGGTTTGTTGAATCTGAATCTGAAATCAGTGAAACATTATTTAGGTAGGGAGAAAAGAAGACATTTTTTTAAATGGGAGATGCAAAACCTGACGATCAGGAAAATAAATTTTTAATGGCTGAGTAAAAAGAGCTAAATCAGAGCTTTGTAGACAGGGAAAATGGTTTTCCATTTCAACTAACAATATAAAATACTTTAAAAATAGTTCCTATTGGACTCTAAACAATTCTGGCTGATTTCCCATGGCGATGCCTTCCTCCTTGGTTGATCCTTGTTGTAGCCCATTAAATATTACAGGATAAGCTCGCCGGAGATGGAAGACGGGGAAGGAAAGTATCTGAAGACTGATTATTTTAGAAAGCATTTTGCCATGGCACGTTATGTGAGATCGTATTTGAATGTACATTTTAATTCTGAGTGTAGTCTGTATGAGGAAAGTTGGAAGCAGCCTTTCCCAGAGATCTTTCGCGGGAAGAACTTTGCTCAGCGATCCGCCAAAGGGCTCCCACTCTGCTCTTCAGTCCTGGCCTGCGGGGAACGTGGATTGATTGAAATGCTCACAAACAGTAGCCAGTGGGTTCTGGGGGTGTGTGGATGGCATTGCAAGCAGGCACATGGCCAATCTGCTGGCCAGATGGGAGTGGGCCGTGCTCCCCTACTTGAATTTTTAGGCACATTGTAAATAGCAAAAGAAATTGAGGTGGGACTCCCGTCGGTTCTTCACGCCCAAGAACCTCAGCGCTGACCTCCGCTAGCGGCTCTCACGTGCTTCGTTCTCATGAGCAGGAGAACCTTTACTGGAAAAAAATAAAAGCAATTCGGAGAGCTTGGCCTGATGGTGACGGTTCTGTTGCATGAACCTCATAGGCCAGGAATGGCTTGG
This sequence comes from Spilogale gracilis, assembly GCA_004023965.1. NCBI lineage: Eukaryota > Metazoa > Chordata > Mammalia > Carnivora > Mephitidae > Spilogale > Spilogale gracilis. The sequence continues at coordinate 167,548 of PITA01001688.1, read as the reverse complement.
ATGGGGCCCCTGGGATTTTCAGGGTCTGTTGGAAATGAAAAACTGCATTCTTGTGAACCCAGAGGCAGCTGAATTTGCCTTATCGCTGTCTTTCATGAGTTTCTATCCAGAGGTCCTAACCTTAAAGGTCAGCCAGAGAAGCAGGGTAGTGTGCTGGGAAAATGGCCAGCGATGTCTGACTCTTTGGTTAAGGGAGGGAGTCCTGACCCAGAAACCTCCCCTGGGCAGGGTGGGGGTTGGGTGCGGTATTTGCCTTGTCTGTTCCAGTTAATGTGAAGCAGTGTCTGGGGTTTTTCCCCCAAGGCTGAAGGATCTCCAGGCATCGCTGTGCCTTGGGACCTTATTGTGTGGCTAATTCAGGTTGGGTCCAGTGACAGAGAAGGCCTTGGCTTCCGGGATGGGATAAATGAATGCTTAGAGACCTTCATGCGTGTGAGAAGACAGTATGCAGATATATGGACAAGTGTATATACATATATATACATATATATATATCTAAATTTTTATTTTTACCAAAGCTAAATATGCACATCATTAGAGTGAAATTGCTCTTAGAGTATTCTCTCCAGTCTCAACAGGTTAGATGTCTACATCTAAATATAGCAAGAAAGGACAATCTCTGCCAATAAACTCTTCTGTGTGGGTTAATCCCTTCAGGGGAATGAGACCAGGAAGAAAACAAGAGTGGGAGTCAGCAAGTTTGAGGACTTTTTCTCTCATTAGCCAACTCGACCCTCAGTTGCCTCCTTTTTCAAAGAGGGGACCCTAATACCTGCTGGAGCCACCTGGCGGGGTTGCTGAGAAATCACATGCCGAATAATGAACAGGAATATATAAAGAAAATGAGACTAGGATGCATCACGAAGTCTACAGGAGCTCTAAGGAGGTGCAGAAGCTGCTCGAAGGAAAATAAGAGCATGCCATGGTTAATGCAGGTTTCTGTAAGTGGAGTGGCTTGTGATTTTCTAGATTCCTGTGCTTGTCCCTGGGGGTCTAGTGGGAGCTGAAAGCAGACAGTCAGCGTCGGTCCTGATCCTCCCTTTAGAGGACAGTGATAGCTATAGTCTTTCCCTAAGAGCCATGGACAGAGGTATAGGGCAGGGAGAAGAGACTAGAAAAGCAACCCGCTAAGGTTCCCCATCGCTAGGTTGGGCAGCTTTGTTTATAAGGCATACACAGCATAGAAGATGCCAGACAGTCAAAACACGGTCTTTTTTTAAATTGCAGTATAATTAACATACCATGTTCTAGTAGTTTCAGGTGTATAACACATTGAGCCAGCAGTTCTGTACGTTAGTCAGCGGTCACCCTGATAAGTGTGGTCACCATCCGCCAGCACACAGCGTTATTATAATATGACTGACTATATTCCCTTATGCCATCCTTTTGGGTTTGACTCGGATGTGAGTACGCATGGAGGAGTAATAGAAAATAAAATTGAAATATAGGAATACAGATGGGACTCTTCTAGGTGCCCGTGTTGACAACCCAATCTCCTACTGCTGAAATAAAACTAACCAACAATCAGATAAGGAAACGGACTGTTGGTTTAAACAGATCCCCGTGCCATTAGGTGTGGTTCTGAAAACAGCAGCTAAACCGTGGGTGCAGACAGGCCTTACCTGACGTGTACTTTCTTCATGGCAAAAAACTTATCCTGACCTAAATAGGCATTAGTTAGGCCATCAATTTTTTGTTGTTGCAGAAATACGTTAATGAGTTTGCTTACGAGGATGGTGTCCTTGAGGCCTTTGGAGATATATATGTATGATACACTTCAGTATGGGCCCTGTTAGATGCTTCTCATCTGGAGAGTTCTGAATTCTGAAACACTTCCAGATCCAAGAGTTTTTAAAAGGTGCTTGTGAGTCTGTCCAGCTGAAGGCCTAGAGGTAGTGCTGATGTCAGGGATTTCTCTTGCCTGTATGAGCTCTATTCTCGCATAGGCCTCTTACCCAAGACAGCAAAGCTCCTATGATTCTTAGTATCTCCCTTACCTGCTGTTGAAATTAACCCTTGAAAAAGACTCCAGTTCTTCCTGACAAGGTCATCTCTCTACTCACAGGCCACTCACTTTGTCCACGGGGATCGCTGTTTGGGGGTGGGTCTCCTTGGGTCACATGTTCACCCTTGAAGTGAGGGAGATGTTGACCACTGATGAAAGGGACAGTTCCCCAAGGAAAAAGGGGGGTGCTGTTGCTGGGGAATGAGGGAAGGTAGATGTGGGACATGAAAATCTCCTACTACAGATTGGGTTCTATAAGGCTTTAAATGCTTAGGCTAGGGAGGTTCAAGTTCATCACATAGATAAAGAGTTAGGTTGAACTTCCTTGAGAAGAGACAACAACCCACTGACCCAACCAACATGGGAGTCGACCATGTAATGCGTGAGCCATTCTGTACTTTCCAGGAAGTAAGACATTTTTAGTCACAGCTGTCATTCAATGGAGGACGGATATGAATGGGGTCCCGGGTGCACTGGATGGTTCCTTCACGCCTGGGAGGGCTCTGCTGGTCTCAGCATGCACAGTGCGCTGGAGGAGGCAGACGGGTTCTTGTGTCGGCAAAGGCTATTGGTAATGAAGCAGAGGCAAACACAACGGGAGGAGAACAGCTTCGGATTCTCGCGCCGGTGGATTCAGTATGGCTGGGGAACTAAGTGGGAGTGGAAGGATGCGGAGGAGGGAGAAGGTGAAGGTAACTCTCAAGTTGATGGCCCTGGGACCAGGAGGATGGTGGACTCATTTATGGAATCGGGGCGGTCTGCAGGAGCGCTCTGAGAACGAAAGGATAGGTTCGGGCTTAATGTTGTTCCAGAGCAGGGCATGCAGATAGAATAGGATTGCTGCAGATTCAGCATGAAGAGTGGAGGGTGAAGGGGGCTGTGGACGGAACTTTAGGGGAATGTCTCCTCTTAGGACTAAAGGGCTAAAGAGACTGTTGAGGTCACGGATGCCCTGAAGGTAGAGCCACGAGAACAGGTGTTCCCTCTCTAGGGTGTACACTAGTGAGAAGAGCTGTAGAGAACATCTGGCTGATGGGAACCGAAATGTAACTTAAAGATTCGGTGGTGAGGAGGTTAATTGCAATCTTGGTGCTGGAGCTTGGTTGAATAATGAGGGGAACTCGGGGATATGGGACAGGAGAGGAAATGAGCATAGAAGTCTCTTATTACACATCTGCCTACCTACCTATGTTCTTGCCCAGTCTCTGTCTCAGGGGTGCCCCGGGGTAGTTAGGGTCACGGGTCCTGAACCAAAAGAGTTTGAATCCTAACCCTGCTGCTTCCAAGCTGAGGGACCGTAGGCAGGTGCTTTAAGCTCTTTGTGCCTCAGTTTCTTCGTGTGTGAAGAAGACCCAATAGTAGTTCCCTCACGGACTCATCAAGAGGATCAGCTAGAAGCAGTCAGCAGTAGTGCCCGGCTCATGCTGCGTTCTCAGTGGGTGTCCCTTATTATAGCTTGCTTTTTATTTTTAACCAAGTGATGCTCAGTTTTTATATACGGATTCATCCTGTTGTTTTCACTTGACATTATATTGTGAGTCTTTTCCTGGGTTACTAAATAATTTTAGACAGATTTTAATGGCTCCGTAATTGAAGGTATCCTACTATGTTATAAATAGTGTGACTGTACCTTCTATTTTGCCTGGGATCGTCCTGGCTTAGGCATTACCTCCATTACGTGTTTTTTATTTTTTCCATAACCCAGCCACCCTATCCCTTCCTCAACGCCCCCCCCCCAGCCCCAGCAACCCTCAGAAGTATTTTTTAATATCTCCCTTTCCTTTCAGACTTGTCTAAGTTTGGAAGAGAAATGATGTGGTTACCCTAATGGAATGCGTGTTTGTGTGCGTGTGTGCATGTGTGTGTGTGTGTAATTGCACGTCTTTTCACTACCTGGGAGCTGGAGCCACGCCTCCATCTCCTTCGTGTCCCCAGCGCCCAGCGCAGTATGCACTTGGGGTAGGAAGCGCTGCCTGGAGAGGAGTAGGTTTGGAAGGCAAGGGAGCACTTGCTGGTGCCTGAGACTAAGGAGGGGTGAAGGGTGAGTGGAGATGCAGAGGAGTTCAAGTTTTGAGGGAAAAGGAACTGTGTGTTGAATTGCTCAATCTCATGAGTCACTTCTGAGGTGAAGGCCACCGGCAGAGACTGGGGAGAGCTGGGTGAGATTGCTGTCCAGGTGCCCAGTGATTTGATGCCTATTAAGGAAATTCTGATAAGAAGCCATAAAAAAGGATGAGATCATGCCTTTGTGACCATGGGGATGGACATAGAGGGTATCGTGCTTAATGAAATAAGTCCAGCTGAAAAAGACAAATACCATATGATTCCCTCGTATATAGAATAAAAACAAAACAAAAAAAAAAAAACAAAAAAAACCAAAACCCCCCCCCCAAAAAAAAACACCAAGAAAGAAACAAACAAAAAGCAGAAGCAGGTTTATAAATACAGAGAACAAACTGATGGTTACCAGAAGAGAGGGGATGAGGGAAGGGGAGCGAGAGCTACAGGCTTCCGTGATGGAAAGAGTAGGTCAGAGGGATGAAAGGCACAGCATGGGGAACAGTGTCGGCGGTGTTGTAACACTGTTGGGCGGCAACAGACGGTAGCTACGTTTGTGGCGAGCATGGAATAACATAGACTAGTCCAGCCCCTACACTGTGCACTTGAAACTGATGTAACATCGTGTCTCAACTATGCTCAAATTAAAATACAAATAATCAATGGTAAGTCTGTATGAAAAGAATAGCGAATAGCAGTGAGAGTATTTGCTGCTTGTACTTAGTTATTGCTCCGAAAGGAGTGGTTGACTATTACTAGTGAACAAATGAAGCAATCTGGATTGTTTTGGGCTTTTGTCACTAAGGTTCAGAAACCTGAGATTGGGACAGGACAAGGGAAGGAATTAGCATTTGCCAGGGTGAGAGAGAAGGGAAGGGATCGTGGGAAGCTGCGGGTAGGGTGGGGGTACCGGGGACGAATAGAAGGGCTCTTGAGTAGGAGGGGGAGTGCCTCTGAAATGATGCAGCCCAGGGTCCAGGCTTTGAGGAGGGTGGAGAGACCGAAATACGCCCAGTGGGTCAAAGCAATGGGGCGGGTATAGGAGCTGTCAGTACAAAATCAAAATGGAGGGCCAGTTGGACCAGAGTGGCAGAAGTAGAAACATGGGATGGAGGCACCTTCCCAGAGGGTGTGAGGCTGCATGTGTGTGGGGGGAGGGCTGGGGGTGGGGGTGGATGTCTTTTTTTTTTTTTTTTTTTGTAATATCCAGATAAGAGCTGTTCTGCGTCATGATAAGGTTCTAGGTGAGGACATGCTGGTGAGCCGATAAGGTAGGGAACAGGTGAAGGCAACTGGGTAAGACAGAGTCAAGAGAGTGTGAGGCTGGATACTGGAAGGCTTATCACTTTGTGTAAGATGACGGTTCCAAGTCATCTTACCTGCATACTCATGAGGCAGCAAAGTGAGGTTTCCCTACACTGCGATTCTCCTTGGATAGATTTAGGTATTATCTCTACTTCACCCATCCGTGTGCTACTCTTTGCACCGGAGGTCCTGTATCAACTTAAGGGATAAAAGAAGGACACCTGGGTGATGGCTTTCAACTCCCAAATGTGTCTTCCTGTATTTGATTTTAAAACTGAAGACTGCATGGAACACTGAGTATAGAGGGAAGAATGTCAACAGAGAATGTGAAACCAGAAGTAATATTTAAGGATAATTTTAAGATGGTATATACTGTGTTACATTTTATGTTTGCCTCCACCTTACGTCATCATACAGCCCACTTCCATTATAATAAATAATTATACCTATAACTTATTCACATGTCATGGATTCTGCCCTTTTAATTGATAGAGTATAATGAAGCTATGTTCTGAACACGTCTTGTATTTATTCTTAGTCCAAACTTTACTGCCCTGTAGAAATAGACATGTTTTTAAATATGTGTTTTAAAAATTATTTATAGATTGCTCTCTATTTAATATATATTGTTTTTAGATTGCTGTAAGTAGTATTAGATTAATCTTGTTTGCATTCCTATATAATCTGATCATTATTTAAGGTTAGCATCACAAAGGAAGCTTTAAATTTCTATTTAAATCCATGTATTATCTAGGAGGTTAACTCTGTCTTGGGAAAATTATAATGTGGGTCCCATACCAGCATTGCGACTAGTTAAAATTTATTAAAAGCAAGTCCTTTCCTGCTGCCTTGCTCTATAGATATATGTGGAATATATATATCTATATTTGTGCTAAGTACTTAAGGTCTGATATTTTTGTAATAAGTACTTAAGGTCTGGTATTTCTCTACTCTGGGGAGCTCCTCCAGCTGTAAAAATACCCCAGTTCCCGGGGCGCCTGGGGGGCTCAGTTGGTCAAGCGGCTGCCTTCGGCTCAGGTCATGATCCCAGAGTCCTGGGATCGAGTCCCACATCGGGCTCCCTGCTCAGCGGGAAGCCTGCTTCTCCCTCTCTCACTCCGCTTACTTGTGTTCCCTCTCTTGCTGTGTTTCTCTCTGTCAAATAAATAAATAAAATCTTAAAAAAAAAAAAATACCCCAGTTCCCTCCATGTCACTGTTCCCGGGCCCTTACCTTGTTTTTACTAGTTGATGTTTCTCAACCAAAATAAAACTGGGCAGTGCGCACTAGTTTGAATGCAGTGCAGGGAGGGGAGAGTTTGCAGGGCCTCTTCTCTTGTAAGCAGATACCCAGAACTGCGGACAAGTTTCCTACATACTCATCCTTGGCCTATTGTATTTACTTGCACTTAACTAATACCTTTTTTTTTTTTCCTGTGTGTGCAACCCATTCATCAATTTGAGCTTTTCAAGACAAAACTGATTGTGGCCGCTTAGGATTTATTACAGCCCAGCTCCTAGCAAACCTCTTTTTCTTTTCCTTTCCTCTTCCCTTTCCCTTTTTCCTTTTCCCTTTTCCTTTTCTCTTTCTTTTCCCTTTTTTCTTTTTCTTTTTTTTTTTTTTTAAACTCTGGGGCATCTTTCTATTTGGTTATTGCTCCTGAGCCAATTTACCAAATACTATGCTCTTCAAATTATCGTAGATGATGTCATTGCCTCTGGGGGGTTGGACAATGTTCTGAGAACTGGTAAGCAAAACTCTAGGAGAACACAGGTGACTTGCATTCCCCTCTAGGCCCCGCCCTGCCACTAACTGGTCCCACATCTATGAGCTGGTCAGATACGCTCTCTGTCTTAAAGGGTTGGTTTTATTCATGGCTTTATTTAGAAAATAGTTATTAAAGGACACAACCGAGAAAGTGAAAAGGCAAACCACACAATGGGAGAAAATATCTGCACACCATACTCGGTAATAAAGTTCGACTCAGAAGATGCAATCAGTGATAAAAAGACAAATAGCCTAATTAAAAATGGATATAAAGAATCTGAATGGACACTTGTCCCAGAAGATATATAAATGGGGACTAAACACATAAAACTATATATAACATCAGGGAAATGCAAATCAAAACTACCGTGAGATACTAGTTCACCCTCACTTGGATGGCTGTGACAGGTGATCACAAGGGAGGGCAAGGACGTGAAGCCATCGGAAGTGTCATGCGTTGCTGCTAGAAACTTGCAGTGGTACAGTCACTGCTGGCAAACTGTCGAGCGGTTCCTCCAAAGGTCAAACATAGAGTTACCGTATGACCGAGCAACCCCACTCCTAGCTATATATCCAAAAGAAGTGAAAATATTCGTTCCCACAAAAACTCCCCAAAGTGGAAACAACTCACATCCTATCAACTGATGAATGGATTAACATAATGAACAGAATTTTATTTTGCAATAAAAATCAATGAAGTACTGATCCATGTTATAATATAGGTGAAGCTTGGAAACACTACACTGTAAGTGAAAAGAGCCAGTCATAAAAAGCCACAGACAGTATGTTTCTATTTTTGTGAAATATCCGGAATAGGTAAATCCAGATCGAAGGTAGATCAGTGCTCACACCGGGATGGAAGGGTTGACAGCAATAGGGTAAGGGGAAGTATGGGGTTTCTTGTGGGGGTGCGAAAAAAAGGTTCTGAAATGAATTGTCATTTTCACACAACTCTGCAAATACAGAAATACTGGGCAGTGAATTTTAAATAGGTGAAATGGATAGTATGCAAAGTAGGTCTCAGTACAGCTGTTAAAAATAGTTACAGAGTGCCTATTGCCTATCATCCATTCTAGTAGGCACGATGCTACTACATTTGTCATTGATAAGGTATTTGCACACGTGGGGCTTATGGGAAAGTGGAAGGAGACAAGCTATAAGCTAATAATGAAATGAACAGAATAATATCAATTATGATAAGTGTTGTTGGAAAGCAAAACATATCGGTAAGGGTGGTGAGACATTCTTGTAGACCTGGCTGGTCAGGGAGGCTCAAATAGGAGGAGACACTTGAGGCAGAGACCTGAATACTAAGAAAGAGCCAACGACACCGTGGTCTGGGTTGGGGTCCTGACGAAGTGGAGGAGACAGCCAGTGCCAGCGCTCCCGAGGAACAGAAAGCTGCTGGTATCAATAGAGTCTAGTTCGCAAGTGATTGAGCTCGAGGTGGGAGAGAATGATCTTAACGCTTATTTTGATGATGCTATGCCCCCCCTGAGAAGCCACCAATAGCTCCCATTTCCTGCTGTGTTCAAACAGGTTTCTTCCTAGGCTTTAAAAGGCATCTACCCACTGGTCCTGAGACATTTTTTCTATCTCCTTTCTTGTTCTGTCCCCTAAGACAGCCAAACTGGACTTCCCATTGCTCCCACAGGTATCATGCTCAGTGCTTTCCTGTTTCCTTGCCAGACTTTCCACCTGGAATATTCACCTGACCTCCTTGCTCTTCTGGAAATCCTATCTCCTCCTCTTTCTCTTCTTTTTTTTTTTTTTCCCTTAAGATTTTACTTATTTATTTGTCACAGGGAGGGAGTGTGCAGACGTAGACAGAGCAGCAGGCAGAGGGGGAGAGAGCAGCAGGCTCCCTGCTGAGCCAAGAGCCCCGTGCAGGACTTGATCCCAGGACCCACCTGAGCCAAAGGTGGACATTTAACCAACTGAGCTGCCCAGGTGCTCCAGCCTGCCAGGTGCCCCAGGCCCAGATGAAGGCACATCTCAGTGTCACCTCTTGGTATACTTGCTCTGAAGATATAGGTAAATGGTAGCTAGAGTTTGCCCAAAATTCTCTTAGGGAATTTAGTATAGTTTTCTTTCCTTTGTTCCCCCTCTTTTGGGGGATTTAATTATTATTCTGTAGTATCCCAGGTGGTCTCATTCTTTGTAAATAGCCATTAAATATCACTTGAATCCTGAAATATTTTATAGATATGCCATGTATAAAATGTGAAAGATAAATCTAAACTGGAGAAAAATTACAAAAGAATTCTACCCAGTCAATAAAGATGGCTAGCGGCACATTGGTATAGTCTATGAAGGAGTATGGGTAAAGAGCAGTGATTAGAATTGATGAGTCATTTGTGTGTGGATTCTGAAGTCCCGGGCTTCCTGGGAACTAGCCTAGCCCTTATCTTTAAGGGTTTCAGACCTTGACATCACCAGCCGGGTCATTCCTTCTGACTTTGACGTCTGAAAATTCTTGGTATCGGAATCAGAGTACACATTGTGACATTGTCCTCTCAGAGCTAAGTCTCAGTCATCCCACGCTGCTTCTCCGTGGATCCCAGGGAACCTCAAGGACCCTGCCAGCTGTGATCATCTCTCTGGGAGTCACGATGGAAGCCCTGGGTCTGTTGGAACAGTGAGAACAGCACAGAAAGTTCTCCCAGTGAAAAACAAAGGGTCAGTCATTAAGAGACCATTTCCAATCACAGGCAAAGTTTACTGTTCATGTGAAATCAGTGGGCAGTAGCAAAAATAGGCAGATTTGGTGCTATGAACATCCTAAAGTTGAGGATAATATAAGAAGTAGAATCTTGTGATGGTCCAAGACTCGTGGCAGGGCTCACCTGGATCGGCCATTTTGAAGGACTAAAACATCAGAGTTCAATTGGCACGAGAGGAGAGATTGCAGGCTCCGGGACAAATAGACATAAAATTAAGCCCCGTAGCTTAGTCCTCAAGGAGTGGTTTCGCAAATACCCTTGGAGATAGGAAGTAAACTCAAGACAAATAGACCAAATATCCATTGGGAATTAACTCCATTATAAAAGGAATGCTCTCTTGTTTGGGTGACATGGCCAGAAGCCAGTCCTCAACGGAGGTGGGTCTCTCTTTCTGAACTTTTCACTCTGATAAAGTTCTAAGCCTTGAATAACCAGTCCCTCAGGCCTAGACAGAGGGAAAGGTGAGTTGTATTTTCTGGGTCAGATGAAAGGGAAATTGGAACGTACAGTGTTCTCATGCTGTATATAGTTCTAGGGTAGCACTCTCCTCTCAGTTGGGATGGTCTTCTGTAGCTGAGCTCCTTGTTACTTCTTGTTCAGACTATTGCACCAGTCCTACCCTGTCCGACCGATTGTCTTCTCCTTCAAAGCTTGCTACAGTCAGCAGAATCATTTTCTCACCACTCGATCTAGTCCAAAAAACTACTTCTCCCTCTTCTTCTTTCTCCTCCTCCCCTATTCAAAGCATAATTCGTCCTGAACACATTGCCATTCTTTGGACACGAACTGCCACGCCCTTCTCTTGCGTCCCGACTCCTGGCGTTCCCACTGCCTGAACGTCTGCATGTTCAGTGCTCATTCTGCAAAGTCCTTCTCAGATGGTATCTCCTACAGTTAAACTGCCTGTGGCTAAAACCTGCTTGCTTTAAGCTCTGATTGAAATTTGTTTGCCGCTTTTCCCTGGCATTTGACGTATTTGGATTGTATTCAGCGTATGTGTGTACGTGCCTGCGCATGGGCTAGATAGCCATCTCCTTAAAGACAGGATTTTTTTCTAGTTTATCTTTGTTTTGCATATGGTGCCTAGAAGGGTGCACTCTACTATTAAAATGCCCCCAGAAAAATATTCTGAGATGGATAAACGGCTGTGAGTGAATAAAGGTGGAGGATGAGTCAAAATGGCAGCAGACATGAGTATGGTCCGCCGAATATTCCTGGCTCTCCTCCTAGCCATGCGATAGGATCGTGCTTCTCTATTTTCAGTGTCAAGGGTGGGGTTGGGCTTGTAACCTCCATTGGCCAACACCGAGGTGTTGGAAGCGTGAGCAGATGTGACATGTGTCCCTTCCTTAACAGCGTCTGCGTGATTTTCTGGGATCTGCAGAGCTCCAGGTGGCAGAAGCCCCATTAGCCAGGGTCCTTATGGGATCTGATGAAAGCACTCTGCCAGGGCATGATGGACCTTTAATATGAACTTGAAACAAGCTTTTGTTGTTTTAAGTCACTGAGATGCATGGGTTCATTTGTTCCCTGTGCAGAACCTTGCCCATTGCAATTAAGGCAAAAGTACAATAGCTTTTCTCCTTAGCCTTGCACCCAGCATAGCCTAATGTACGTGACGGAAGGAGCTAAAAAGATAAAGTGCGATACTCTGGACGAGAACCCGTGACTTACTAGGAAACCTCAGTGGTCTCGTCTGCATTTTCCTCATAATGCCAGTGATAATTAGATAGGGTTCAAAAAAAAAAAAAGAAAACAAAAACCAGTAGCCAGCTATTAGGTATTTCCAAATGTATGTAGTGGTTCCGTGGCTTAGAGATTTGCATTTCCCGAAAGCAACCCTAAAGGTACCAGAGCTTAGCTGCACTGAATTGCTTCTGTGTGGCCTCGCCAGCTCCCTGGATGAAACTCGTTCTGTGTGTTCAGATGTCCCTGTGCAGGCCCTTTAGAAAATGGGAGGTTTGTTCTTTTCCAAGAAGATAAAACTTCGCATATTACAGTTTGTCTTTTATCTTTCCCTGTGAAATGAAAACAATGTGCTACCTTTGTAGCTGGAATGATTGTTTAATAGGGAATGTGCTTCCTGCTGGCCCGTTGTGCTTGCTTCTGCCTTCTCTGGGGGGCCACACCGTGCCTTCAGAATTCTGACACCCACTGTTTCAGAGTCCACTTAAATTTGCCGCCCCTTTCTGCTGGCGAGGATGGCTCAGTTGTCACAGAACTGGCCTCACAAATGTGGGGATCTGTGCACTTACTGATTTATGTGATGTGGACGCAGCAGGGAACATCTGAGATTTAAAATGGTAGGGCCTGAATTTTCCAACTGTTGAAACGAATCCAAAGCAGCAGATTTTTTTTCTTTGGCAAGCCAGAATTGAAGCAACATGCAGCGATTAGGTTCGCCGATTTGCGAGCTGTTAAAAATCAGAATAACTTACAATGAGGAGAGTAAGTTCTGCATAATGTGAAAAGTATTCTAAAGGTCACATGGTTGTGCGGTCTCAGACAAGCTAAGCACCATGACACTAGAATGATTTTGAATAAATTTGAAACGCTACATGTGAACATGGGAATTTTTTTTTTTTAATTTTTGCTCAAATAGTCAGTTACCAAAGTAGTCAAAATCTTACTTAGCTCACTCCACCTTGGAAGAGACCAAGGTTATCATGAACCCAGAAGGTCCTTCTTCTCCTGCCTTCTAATCTCTTAGCAATGGAGGCCATCCCTGGTATGTCCTTCCTTCACTCGTTATTGTTCCCTTTGCCATTAGTCTGTCTTTTAACACTCACTGCAAATATTTCAGAATATCCTCACTATGCTAACTACTCTACTGAGCCCTGGAGATGCAGGTAGGCACAAAAAATCTCTACTTGTTAGAACTCAAATACTCCTAGGAGGAGTGTATTGGCGTGCTTCAAAGCAAATCCCCCCAAACCCAGTGGCTTAGGACAAGTGATCGGTATTGGCGTGAGCCTCTGAATGGACTGGTATGTTCTTCAGTCAACTGGGGGGTCAGCCAGAGCCTGGATGGTCTTGGATGCCTTCACTCCCATTCCTAGTGGCTGGTGCTGCTTGCTGGCTTGGATCCTGGGGGATACCTGGGGCCTTGTGCTTCCCATTATCCATCCCAGGCCGGCTTGGGCTGCTTCTTTGGTCCCCCAGTAGCCAGAGAGGGGAGTCCTTACATGTGAGCCCCTGGAAAATTTCTTTGTGTTAATAAATAAAATTTAATAAAATAAAATTTCTTTACCATTCCTGAAGTCAAAACAAGCCACGTGACCAAGCCCAGCTTCAAGAGATGGAGACTTAGACTTCACGCTTTCACAGGGAGAGATGAAAAGAATGTGTCCACATTTTGCAATCCACCCCAGGGAGACTGTTGATACACAGTTGAAAAGAAAAGCACAAGTATGTCCATTGGCAGCAAGTGCTGTGGACAGAAAGCAGGGAAGGGAGAATGTCTGGACATTTTTTTTTTCTTTCAGTTGTAAACACAATGGCTGGGGAAAGTTTTCATGAGGAAGGGGATGTGAGTAAAGAGTTGGAGAAGGTGAGGTAAAGAAATGAGCCTTACACATATCTGGGGGAAACACATTCTGGTAAAAGACAGGAGAGAGCCTAATATGTTGGAGGAAGGGTAGGAACACCAGTGATGCTGAATTGGTTAGGAGGTGGGCTGGGGAGGTCCTGGCATGTAAGCTGGAGAGGGGGAGATTGATCCTATCGATTGGTGCTTCTCACATTTTAATGTGCATGCAAGTCCGTTGGGGAATCTTCTTAAAATGCAGATTCTGATTTAGTAAGTCTGGGATGGGCGCCTAGGTTCCGTACTTCTGATAAGCTCTAGTAGTTCTTCACGGCTACTGCCCCTGGCCCGGGCAATACTTTGAGGAGCTCGCAGGGCTTTGTGGGCCAAGCATAGTAAGCAGTAGATTTTCTCTGAGGGGATAGGAAGGCCTTCGGAAGTTCGAGGAGAGGTATGACTCATTCTCTACTAGGTGATAGGAGAAGGAAGTGTTTATATACGTACAGTGCTAGAGGATGAAGATACCCTGTAGGCCAGTGTGGAGGAGAATGTTGTGTGAATTTAGCTCACCATAGCCTCAATCATTTGAATGTCCTTCCCTCTCCAGGGCTGTGTCCTGACACTCTGTTGGTAAGTAAGCAAGAGATCTATCTCTGGACCTCTCTTACCCTACCCCACTCCCATGCTAGATCTGTTCTAGAATGAACTGGCTCTGTCTCCTTACAGTCACCCAAGTCCTGATTACCAGAGCCATTTTTACTTGGCCTTTTCTTTCCCTGATCCTCAACCCTCTTGACTCAGTGGTTCTCATTCTCTGGCCACACATTCTGGTCACCTGGGAGCCTTCACTAATGTGTAACTGGCCTCAGGTGGGGTCTGGGCATCACTATTCTTCAGTATGCAGCCAGGGCTGAGAACAGTTCCTGGGCACCTGATATATTGGCAGATCTCCCAGAGCTCACTTGGAGCTTCTTTTTGCCTCAGGGATCCAACTCTGGCCTCAGCCTTGGGTCTTTTTATTACCATCAAAACATGTGAATCATTAGCTCATTTTCAACCCCAGTACATTTTGATGATTCCAGCCTCACTGGTCAGATCTTGCTCAATTACAATCTATGTGTGTTTGGAGAGGGGGATTATCTTTGTATAGGTACATAGCTTCCACATGGAGTACCCCATATTTTATTTGTGGTTTTTTTTTTTTTTTTGGATATAATGCATATCGAAAGGCAATAGGCAAATAATAGAACTTTAAGTGAACTCTAGGATCTTACCTAAGGAACAGGATCCCAGGAAGTGGGCTGGAAGATGATTTGGCTCCAGGTTTGGTATTTACAAAACAACCCCCAATGAGCTTGACTTAAATACAATGTCCATTTGAAAACTTCCATCTCGTGTCTCATTACTACACTGTTTATAGGACATATACTGTGAATGAATGAATGTGCATTGCACATTCTGAAACGCCCAGTGAATTGTATAGTCAGGTTTTTGTATTAAATAAATATGCTACGTATTTTAGCATTTTCTTTATCTTGTAATACAACAGGCAGCTCAAAATATGGAAATGGCCTAGGATCCATCTCAGCCTTTGAGAGGTCCTTCTGAAACCCTATGGAATTCCTGAGAATGCTTTTTTTCCCCCTCCCCTTTGAATTCAGCCACTAGGTATATATGTCTTATTTGAAGTTCCTGCTTGTTCTTTAATGGCTTCGTTTTCTAATCAGAGTAGGAAATAAGGAAAAATGAAAGGCAGTGCAAAATATTATCTGTAAATTGTATCACAAACTCGCTGTATCATCATGTACCCGGGGAATGACTTGTCTGTGCATCATTAACTTGTAACAGATTTAAACTAATTATTAACTCAACCAGATGGGTTTACTTGAGTGTTATCATGAAGGGCTTTGTGACGTGAGAGGATGGCAACGTTCCATAAAATTTATTGCTTGAATCTTGCTGGATCCAGTGTTCCACTAAGGCACTGCCTTTGTCCCCACATTGCCATATTGCATTTGATTTTTCCTTATAGTTGGGAAGAAGTGAGGGGTACAGGGGGTGTATTAATTAATGCAAATGTTTTTGTCTTGAAGGAAATGCGACTTCCAGCATTCTGTGGCTTGAGAAACTGTAAATGCCCCTTAAGAAGTTAGAACCATTGGGTTGTAGAGTTGTGGGCCATGGTGTCCTCTTACGCCTCAGCCTCTCCCCCTTATAAAATGAAAGAAACTGAAACCCCAAAAGAAGAGGCATGGATAAAGCCGGGGACTCGGTATTTAGCAGACCAGAGTTCTAGTTTCTTCAGGCTCCAATTATAAAAGCGACCCCATGAGAGTTGCCTTATTAACTATGTAGAGAAACTTTCCCAGTCATCTTGGTCTTTCGTAGGATGTATACATATTTCTTTAATGATTATTGCTAATAATTTTTCATTTATCAGGGACTATGCATCTTTAGGAGAGAGGCACATGGAAAAAATTTTAAGGGAATTTGAATATATAGGTATGTGGTATATGAACAAATAAGCCGATTTGGGGAGCACTCTTGTTCTTTTTTTTAATTTTTTTTGTCTAGTTCTGTGAAAATCTGACTGTTTTACCCTTTTTATTGGACTACCTTGAAGGGACATATTAGCTTTTTTTTCATGCCTTTGATACAGCAAAATGTCAATTTTACTGTTGAGTAGGAAGGGAAATGATTAATCTAATGGCCAAACTAAAGCATGAACATTCTCGGTGAGTCCCCAGAACCAGAAAACTCTTTCCTGAGGAAAGTCAGAAGGCTCATTTGGGGAAAGGTATGTGTAGTAATCACTTTTGCAAGTAGGAATATGGCCAGGTAATGATGGGGTGCCTTTACCCGTGACTGCTGGCTAAACTCGGTGTTCTTTGGCTGATCCTGACTGCATTAGGGGATTTTATTAAACTGCACAATGAGGGGTAGATTGCTGCATCCACAGCGTTGAGCCTCTCAGTTCCTTTTATAGATCTCTGGAAGTCATGCAGTAACTAAAACAACAGAGTAGAGACCTACCAGCATATCTAATGCAGCCATGGTAAGAATTGAAATTAAGACGATACATTTGAAATGGGAGTAAGAGCCTGTGGCCACCCAGACCATTCTCCACCCTGAGTCTTTATCACTGTAGTTTATTGGGGCTTTAAACCTATTTCACAACCTAGCTACAGAATGTTGGCATGTTTGAACTAAGAGGGAGGAAAACCGTGAAGAACTGTTCTTCTTCTAAATTGCCTGCCTCTGTTTGAGCAATACAGATGTAACCATCAGGCAGTACCCAGTGTTTGGAATTTTAAAATAATTCATGGATTAATTTTCAGTCCTTTGGAAGCCTTAGATAGAAGGTGAATATATATTAAATACACTTTTTCTTCATTTATCCAGATATGAGGTATTTGTCCTGATAAGTGTATGTCTTCATTTACTGCAAAAATCTGTAAACATTGCAATGATTCTTTTGGCAAAACACTGTATTGGGTTTATCTTTTATGTCAACAGTAAGTACTTAGGAATGATAGAAGAGAGATAACTTAAAACTCGATCTACTGCACCGAGTGCATTTTCTTAAACATCACTTCTAACTTTCTATTTTATGGATACAAACATTTACTTGGTAGGCATAATGGTTACTTAAACTCTCTTTTTGGGTTTATTGGATGTATATTGAAGACGGAGAAGGCTGCTGAGATAAAGGTCAATGGACGTTTTATGGTGAGAAAAAAATTAAAAGCTTGCCACTTTAGCCAGACTCAGGAATTGTTGAGATAAAGATACTAATCCCAAAGTTAATCAGGTTGGAGTTGAACCTTTAATAAAAATTGAAAATATGACTCTGAGCAAAATTATGATATCCTTTAACCTGCTTGGGTTTGGTATAGAATAGTGAAAATAGCAATGAGCTCGGCATCAGAAAGACCTAGTTTCCATCACTTGCCTATAGTGACAGTTGGGGTAGATCCCTGCATTTAGCTGGGCCTCAGTTTTATTATTTGGAACATGAGGATAGTAATTCTAATTTCATGGTATGCATTCACTCACTCACTCACTCCTTCATTTTGTGAGTGCTTATTGGGCCCACTGCGTGCCAAGCGCTGTGATGGGTGTGGGCAATATTGTGATATTTTAAAAGCTAGGCAAGAAATAAACAACTTGATCAGAGAGAGAGAGTAACTGGGACAGTCACTCAGTGAGGAGCTCAGAGAAGACCTCTTCTGATGAAGTGATGTTGGAGCTAAGATCTAAAAGATGAGACAGGATTAGGCAATAGGAGATTGGAAAAAAGGGAAACCCAGACAGATGGGATAGGAAGTGCAAATGTCCTGAGGCTAGGTAGGAGAAGGTCAGTGAATGAGGGAGGTATTAGGAAATGGTGCTAGAAAGGTAGACAGGAGGCAGATCTGATAGCTCCTCATGGGCCAAACAAAGGCATTTTTGATTTTACCATGAAAGTAACAAGAAGCAACTGGCCAGTTTTACCAACAAGTATGACGTTCTCTTAATTACTCATATGAAATGATGTATGGAGAAGCACTTTCAAGAGGGAATGTGAATATAAGCAATTAGTTGTTCGCTGGGATGGAACAAGACAAAAACACGTGACCTAGTGAGTTATTATTTATCCTGTTTACAAGGCTGTAAATTCTTCAAATGGGCAGTGGGGCTAAAACACGCAGATAAACCAAAACGCAGGCATTCTTTTTACCTGTTTGGGGGCCAGGCGTGTGTGTGGAGGTGAGAGACCGTAGATCTAACCTGGTATGTTGCTTAAGTCAGTGTTTAGATTTTGTTGCCTGCGACCCGTATGCCCGCTGCAGAACTGGATGTCAACTGAGAACTAACATCGTGTGAAATATTTTGCCCTGAGATGATTGAAGGGCTGGATGGTCGGTGTATGCAAAACTGTGAATCTGTAGTTTTTGAATGTCATGGACAAAAAGTGTGAATAAAGCAGGAGTCTCAAAAGAAGATATTGATAATTTAATGGAAATAAAGTCTTGTTTTGTAAATGGAGCATATCTCTGGATATAATTGTGGTCGTATTAGGGACGACTTTATCCTCTTCTCTGTGTTTAATGAACCCTCATTCGGATGGGTGAAAATAACGTTTTGCTACAAAGACATCCGTGGAGATAGCAAAACCTTTTTCTTCAGGAGAGAGAAAGACCTGATCTTTACACCTGAGATATATATTGAAAATTTAGAAATCGTTATTGATCCTCTTGTATGGAAAGCAGAAGCTAAGAAGATAGAGTCCACGTAAAGTAGAATACGGCAGGACCTAATGGTTACTGGAGGACAACTTTTAATTTTTAATAGTTATAATTATTAACATGTATATCACCTGTGAAATTTTAGTTCCAAAACTTTACTCATTTGGTTCTGAAATGAACTGATCCATCACGGATAACTACACCTCTCTTCGTGCTGCGAACATTATTAATGTCTTTAATTATCTCCCAGAATTGAGGTCGGGTAAAATTCTACTTGAAATCCAATTTTATTATGAACCATGATTGGGATCTTCACATTATACAAGGGTAAAACCCAGAATTAACCCCCTTTCTAACTATAGAGGTTGTGTGGGCATGTGGAAGGCTGGGTTTGGACTTCATCTTGACTGTACAGTTCAAGAGAGACAACAACTTACTCACGTCCTTTTTTAGATGTTGCTTTATCATTAGGGGCGCCTGGTTGGCTCAGCACATGGAGCCTCTGACTCTTGATTCCACCTCCACTCCCGATCTCAGGGTTGTGAGATTGAGCCCCGTGTCAGGCGGTATGCTCAGCGTGGAGTCTGCTTGAGAATTCTCTCTCCCTCTTCGCCCCTCCTCCCCCACGGCAAGCACTCTCTCTAAATAAATAAATAAAATGTTTAATTTAAAAAAAAAAGTTGCTTCCTCAGTCATGCATGCTTGTCATTTTCTTGTCTCTTCCTCTTGAGTTGGTTGAATGGGGTGATGACTGGATTCTCCTTCAGGTTGGGGTGGGCACATCACTGTGCCGTTGTGCTCGGTTTACAGGTGACACCGGTCCAACTAGTTTGATGCTTCGAGTCCCGGAGCCACACTTGCAGATCACTGATCCATAGATTCGTACTTACTTTCAAACCACTTATATTTTAATGGGGTTAACAGCACGTAGGAGACCCTGAGCCATTTATGTTTCCCCATCTTTGTTTCAGAATTGCCCGCCATAGTTTCAGAGTTTACACAGAATTTAGCACAATCAATCATATTCTGGTGTGATGGAGTTCATCGAGCTAGTGGACAGCAGTACTTTACTAAGAAATGTCGAAATACTTCATTCCTCTGATAAAGCTTTGTGTCTTCTCAGTGATCCTTGGGTTGCCGTGTGCGTTGTGTAATTCTGAGTGTCGAAATGGTGGTTATAGCTCTGGGAAAGCCTTCTCAGTTGAGGAAAGTCAATTTGATAATATATTTTCACCCATACAACTTAACTTTTTGCTTTTTCATTTGTATCACCTTTCTGGTAAACTTGCTTTGATGACTGAGCTTTTGCTTATGGACTTTTAAGAAAAATTGGACCAGGTTTATTGAGATGTCCTTTGCATGCAGTGAAATTCACGTACAGCCCTCTAAGTTTTGACCAGTGCATGTAGTCATGTAACCATTGTCATAATAGAGAACAGTTTTGTCATCTCAAAAGGCTTTTGTCCTACTCCTTTATAATAATCAGCCTCTTGCCATTACCTTCACATCCTGGCAGCTGCTAATGTATTTTCTGGTCTGTGTTGCCTTTTCTAGAATGTCATATAAATAGAATGATATGGTATGCAACATTTTGAGCCAGGCTTCTTTCCCTTGCTATAATGCGTTTGAGCTTTGTCCCTGATCAGTAGATTGGTCCTTTTTATTGATGAAAAATACTATGTCATATGGATGTACAAGTTTGTTTACCCATTCTCCAGTTGTAAGGCATTGAGTTGTTCCTAGTTGTTGGTGATGATGACTAAAGCCACTACAAATATTCAGATACAAATTTTTGTGTAAACGTAAGTTTTTGTTTTCTTTGGGGACTATACTTAGGAGTGGGGTTTCTGGGTCATCTAGTAAGTGAACGTTTACTCTTTTAAGAAGCCGCCAAACTGTTTTTCAAGGATTCCCAGCAACCCATACAAGCCTTCCGTTTACTCACATCCTCACTATCACTTGGCATTGGCATTTTTTCTCTTATTTTCTCTATTTTAATAGAAGTGTATCTGCGGCATCTTTATTTCATACAACTGGTCAGTACCTGCCCACAGTAGCAGAGTCTCATGAGCTATAAAAATAGGACCCAATCTTCACATTTACCTAGATGCAGAACTTCCCATCTGGCTGGAAACCGCACTTACTTTTCCTCTGCCATTAGGTTATAGACGACAGTTGTTTATTGCCTGCTTTGCTCCCAGTTCGGGGGTCGCTACCCTGCAAGTGTTAATCCCCAGGAAGGACCAAGATGGGCACAAATGTACAAAGCATCTGTGAGTCTCCATTACAAAGATATGGGTGGGGGGCTTATCCTCCTAATAATTTTTTTTTTAGTAACTGGAAGTTTGTATCTCTTCCTTTCCCTTATCTATGTCACCCATCCCCCATCCACATCCCTTTTAGCAACTGCCGATTTGTTCTCTGTATTTAACAGTTTACTTGCTTTTTAGATTCCTCATGTAAGTGAAATCATATGGTATGTGTCTTTCTCTGTCTCTGTTATTTCATTTTGCGTAATACCTTCCAGTTCCATCCATATTGTAGCAATGGCAGTATCTTCTTCTTTCTTAGGGCACATCTTTATGCATTCATCCATCACTGAACACTTGGGCTGCTTTCGTATCTTGGCTATGGTAAATAAAGACACCGTGAACATGGGGGTGCACCTGTCTTTTCAAGATAGTGACTTTGTTTCCTTCAGATAAATACTCAGAAGTGGAATTGCTGAATCATATGGTGGTACTCTTTTTAATTTTTTCAGTAACCTCCATATTGTTTTCCATAGGGATTGCACCAATTTACATTCCCACCAAGAGTGCACAAAGGTTCCCTTTTCTCCATATCCCTGCTCACGCTTGTTATTTCTTGTGTCTTTGACACTGTTCACTCTGACAGGTGTGAGGTGATCTCTCCTGGTGGTTTTGATTTGCATTTCCCTGATGATGAGTCATGATGAATACCTTCCCATGTGTCTGTTGGCCATTTGGATGTCTTCTTTGGAAAGAATGTCTATATGGGTTCTCTACCTATTTTTTTTTTTTATTGGATTGGGGTTTTTTTGTTTGTTTGCTTTATGTTTTTTGGTGTTGAGTTGTATATGTTCTTTATTTTGGCTATCAGCCTCTTATCAGATACATCATTTGCAACTTCAGTAGGTTGCCTTTTTATTTTGTTGAGGGTTTCCTTCATTGCACAAAAGCTTTTTGTTTTGAGGTAATCCCAATAGTTTATTTTTGCTTTTGTTTCCTTTGCCTGAGGAGACATATCCAGAAATACGTTGCTAAGGCCAATGTCTAAAAGATTACTGCCTACATTGTCTTTTAGTAGTTTCAAGTCTTCAGGTCTTTAATCCATTTTGAGTTTATTTTTGTTACGAGGTAAGAAAGTGGTCCAATTCCATTCTTTTGCATGTAGCTGTCTAGTTCTCCCAGCGCCATTTGTTGAAGAGAGGCTGTATTTTCCCCCTTGTATGTTTTCACCTCCTCTATCATAGATTAATTGACCATATAGCTGTGGGTGTATTTCCGGGACCTCTATGTTCCATTGATGTGTGTCTTTTTTTGAGTCAGCACCATACTGTTTTATTTGTAGTATGTCTTGAAATCTGGGATCGTGATGCTCCCTAGTAAGTTTTTTTTTTTTTTATTGAAGATGACAAAGCCATCAACAGTCCTGAATACACTTAGTCTCTAGCACACGTTTTAAATGCTCACAGCCTTTACACCTGGAATCTTCCCTTTTAAGAGTAAAATATATCACTTAAAATGCTGTAAAGTTCAAAATAGATAAAATATTAGGATTTCTAAATCTGGTTATACTAAATTCATCTTTCCAATTTTTTTTTTGAAGGTGAGGAAGGCTTTTGAAACAATTAAAGAAATGCCTAAAAGAGCAAAGCATGCCAGTTACACTAGTACTAACGTCAAATTATAGTTTTTTCTCATTTAAATGTATTTTAATTAATTAGATAGGAATATCTAAATGGAGATTGCCAAACTTAGAGTAAACTGTTGTATTTCTGTGGAATGAGATAGTTGGGTTAGAACAGTGATTCTTCACCTTGCTTTGTATTAGAATCACCTAGAAAATTCTTTAAAAAAATTCCGATATCTGCCCTTAACTCAGACACTTGTCAGAAACTCTGGAATGGTTGTGGGGGGACAAACATGAGTATTTTATTTAAGGCCCATATTATTCTAATGTATGACAGGAGTTGCGAGTCATTCAATCTAAAGAGAAGATTCACCATCCCAGGAGTAACTCTAGAAACGTTTCCACCTACCAAAATACGTATGCTTCTCTGTTTGTTTCCATGTTTGCAGAAATGCTTCAAGTTGCAAAGGTGATCAGTAATGAAAAAAAAACAGACGTAAACATAGGCTACTTGTGGTTCTTCTCCCTCAACCTCTCTTGGACGATTTCCTTTGTGGGTGTGTGATGTGTGTCTTACAAGCAGGTGGAATAACTTAAATATTAAATAATAACTTCTTTTAGTTTCTCCAGGAATTACTTACAGATGGGTTTTGAAGAACTTTGTAGAAGAATAGCTGCTTATGAATAGCAATAATGGATGTTCTTATCTGAGGAATATACAAGGACTATTTTACATGAAGGACATAATTATTCATTTTGGGCAAAAGGGGACTGAAGAACATAAAAGCCTGATGTCATTTACAGCTCATTCTTAAAGAAGTGTTACAAACATCATATATGTTGGATGCTGGACCCAATTGTTATCCTAATATACTAATAGGAAAAATTGAGTTCCTTTGGGGGAGATACTCTGATTGAGTACAGAAGACATAACTTTCAAACTTGCAGTTGACACAGTGGGGGGCAGAGTCAAGTCAGAAAGTTCTTTGCAGAGGCACCTGGGTGGCTCACTTGGTTAAGCATCTGCCTTTGGCTCAGGTCATGATCTCAGGGTCCTGGGATCAAGCCTTATGCCGGGCTCCCTCCTCAGTGGGGAGCCTGCTTCTCCCTCTCCCTCTGCTGCTCCCTCTGCTTGTGCTTTCTCTTTCTCTCTCTGTCAAATAAATAAAATCTTAAAAAAAAAAAAAAGAAAGAAAGTTTTGTGTATTTTAGTAGAGGCTTTGTTTTGTTTGCTTTATCTGCACCATCTTTGGATTAGTGCTTGGCATATCGTACACACTCAGAAAATACTTACTGTCCAGGCAGGCTGTGGAAGTACAGAGTAGAATATAGAAAATGACATTTAGGGGCGGCTGGGTGGCTCAGCGGTTAAGCGTCTGCCTTCGGCTCAGGTCATGATCCCAGAGTCCCAGGATCGAGCCCCGTGTCAGGCTGCCTGCTCAGCAGGAAGCCTGCTTCTCCCTCTCTCACTCCCGCTGCTTGTGTTCCCTCTCTGGCTGTGTTTCTCTCTGTCAAATAAATAAAATCTTTTTAAAAAAATGACATTTAATATTCACATTGACATTGACACTTAAGAAATTAAAAATATAGACTGGAGGAGAATCACATTAAAAAGGGTTTCTGAGGACTTTTTTGTTGGCCCCAGGGTCACGGACTGCATCTGGGCTCCATCATACCTGGAATTAACACATGTTCCCTTCTGGGGAGGTGTTGTACATGTTGGCTTGTCTAGGAAAAGCAAGATCTGGAAAGACTTGTTGCATGAGGGGGAAAAAACAAAGGAAAAACTTGCATGTTCAGCCAAGAACAGGGAAGACCGAGCAGGGATATGTTGGCTGTCTGACTTGGAGAGGAGAGATTGACCCTTCTGGGTTGGGTTCACAGGCTACAACAAGGGGGATTTACGCCAGTTATCGGGGAGAAGCTTCTGACAAATGGGCTACCCCAGGAAATGCAGTGCTGTAGACCAGTTTGAAGAATGGATTCTGCATCCAGTGGAGTGAGTCAGATTTAAAATCCTGCTAAGGTTGTCTTCCAGTTCTGAAGGTCTGTGATTTGCTTTGAGGCAAGTCTCATGTCCCATGTGAATAGTGGGGCCGCCTGCAGATTTCTCATGGAAATGGGGAAAAGTTGTTGCTTACTCTGTTTTCTCTGTCTTGCATTTCCTTGGTGAAATTTTACCTGTTACTTGCTTGCTCGGGATTTGGAATAGGATGTTTTTGATAACTCCCTTTTAAGGTGAACTACAGGGACCTAGATTCTCCCACACTCTGTTGATCAGGTAGCTTTAGAATGAAATAACGAGGCTTTGTATTAATGAGGGCAAGGAGCTGGGATGGGATGGGAATATTTGAGTTTGCTCATTGAGTCACATACGGCAAAACAAAAGCCACTGAATACATTTTAAGCAGAAGTCAAAGTGCTATAGAAAAAGCTTAGATTTTTGGGGGCGCCTGGGTGGCTCAGTTGGTTGGGCGACTGCCTTTGGCTCGGGTCATGATGCTGGAGACCCGAGATCGAGTCCCACATCGGGCTCCCTGCTCAGCGGGAAGCCTGCTTCTCCCTCTCTCGCTCCCTGCTTGTGTTCCTTCTCTGGCTGTGTTTCTCGCTGTCAAATAAATAAAATCTTTAAAAGAAAAAAGAAAAAGCTTAGATTTTTGTACTCAGACTCAGATACTTTTTCATTTGGGCTCACTTACCTTTTTCATGTTTGGACTCCATTTCCTTCTCTCTAAAATTAAAATACTTCTTCCTTTGTTAGAAATATTGGAGATAATGTAGGAAAGCTTCAGTAAGTGGTAACTTTAGTCATTAGTAGGGTTAACCACATGATGGTTTCAAAGAAACAAGCCATTTGTTAGTTCTCCTTTGTTGGGCAAAAATCTTGGATTTCACGTTTCTTTTTCTTTTTTCCTTTTTTAGCATGAAACCCAATAATGCTAATACAGAACTAAGCAGAGTGCTGGAGCAATATGCAACACTGTTATTATATTGGTACAGTTATTTGGAAATTGTTCATTGAATACCGAAAGGCTCCTGAAAATAATGAAATCTAAATTGGCCCCAAATATGAATAGTCCACTTTCGTTTCCGTTGCTTCTCGTGGGTGTCTACTGAGATGCCAGTTCTACCTACTAGTAGTTTCCCATTGCTGCTGTAACAAATAACCAACCACCCACTTCGTGGCTTACAACAACACAAATTTATTATCTTACAGTCCTGGTGGCCCGAAGGCCTGACCTAGAATGAAGGTGTCCTCAGATTCGCACTCCTTCTGGAGAGTCTAGGGAAGACTCATTTCCTTGCCTTTTCCAGCCTCCAGAGGCCGTCCACATCCCCAGTTTTGGTTCCTTCTTCCACCTTCAGAACTAGCAGTATAGCCTTTTCAAATCTCTCTTTCTCTCTTTTCCTCTCTTATTTTCCCCAAATTTCTGATCTGTGCTTCCATCTCTCTCTCTGACCTCTGCTTCCACAGATCACATCTTCTCTGACTTCGCTGCTTTCCTCTTATAAGGACCCCTGTGATTACATGGGATCCACCCAGATAATCCAGGATAATCTCTGCATCTCAAAATCCTCAGTCACAGCTGCAAAGACCCTTTTGCGATATCCAGTGACGTAGTCATGGGTTCTGGGAATTGGGATGTGAACATTTAGGTGGGGGCAGGGGGGCGTGTCACTATTCAACCCATCACACGCCCACAAATCTCAGAAAATTGCTCTGAACTCATGCAGATTATAAATCTTTCCTTGAGCACCCTGATTTAAAGAAAAAATTGTCATGGGACTCTGCCTCTGAATTCATGTACTCTGATGCCAATCTCTGAAGACCTCTCCAAAAAAGCTCAAATGCTGAGCCCAAACTTGAAGGAATTTAGAAAGAAATCACAAGTATTCTCTGAGCAATTGATTGAAACTCAAGTCTAGGAAAGATAGTCTTCCTGTTATTTGTAGCATTCCATGGCCCAGTGCAATGGTATCTAAGATGTGCGGGGCCAGATGTTACTTGTTTAAACTTGGAATGCCCTTTGAACTTAAGAAGATATACCATGAAGATCTTTCTCACTTGGAGACACTAATATAAGTTTCCCTTGCATCTGCTTGCAAATAGATAGAACTATCCCTAGAAAACATCCCCTCTATGTACAGCTCTTAGAAATACAGTTTTCTGGGTAATTGAGATCTCTGTGTAGCAGTGGTTTATGTATCTATTTTTTGCTTATTTTTTAAGCTTTCATTTATTGTAGAGAGAATGCGCACGTGTAAGCTGAAGGGGCAGAGGGAGAGGGAGAGAGACTCACAAGCAGACTCTTTGCTCAGCGTGGAGCCCAACTCAGGGCTCCATCCCCCCTCCAAGATCGTAACCAGAACGGAAACCAAGAATCGAATCGGATGCTTAACCGACTGAGCCACCCAAGCGCCCCTGGTTAGCTGTGGTTTTAAATTCATCCTTAGAAACCTTTTATTTTCAATATCTCTTAGAGTAGTTAAGAACATATGCTCTGGAGTTAGGCTATCTCGGATCCACCTGAGATTCACCCTTTGCTGGCTGTGTGACCCGAGGCAAATTCTGAAACTTTGTGAGCTTCTGTTTTCTTGCATGTAACATGGAAATCATGATGTTTCATGCTGTTGTGTGATGAGGACACGGTACAGTAATGCCTGGTACTTAGTCGGTACTTGGTAAATATTAGCAGTTCATCAGATATCTGCTTTTACTTGCCTTTGCATTTAATATTTAATGAATTCTGAAGCCTTGTTATAAATACCACTTTTTTTGGTAATTCCAAGAGGCCATTGACTATGGTGGTAGATTGTTGATTTTTGGACATGTTTACATGTGGTGACTTTATTCATTCAACATTTAGTGAGCATAAAGCATATGTTACATTATCTGTTAATGTTGTGTCATAGGAAGGGTCTTAAAGAAATGAGCAAGAAACTTTCCCAAAGATTTAGAGACATGCTTATTATTGTGTTAATTTCCCCCAGGGCAGAGGCCATTCATTCATTCTGCACCTTTGCTGGGTAAGCCTGGCACTGTTAGAAGGAGCTAAGACTAACTCATCAGTGAGGCAAATAAAGATCCCTGCCTTTGCAGAGCTGACATTCTGGTGGGGAAAGACTAATCATAAATGGGATAAATAAAAAGAATATATTAAAGGTTCATGGTGAGAAGTGTTACAGGGAAAAATAAGTCAGGGAAGGAGGTGTGGTATGCAGGAGGGCGTGATGGCAGTTTTAATTTTGGGAGGTCAGTGAAAGCCTCCCTTAGAAGGGGATATTTGATCAAAGATCTGAAAGCAGAGAGGTTGTGAGTCATAGAGAGTTAGAAGAGTATTGCAGGTAGAGGAAAAACTGGTGCAGAGACCCTAAGGTTGGAGTGTTTTGGGTGACCTTGAGACAAGCGGTCATGGGCAACCTCTCTTTGGTTCGTTTTTGAATGTTAGAGAGTCTGGAACACAGAAGGCAAATTATTATAGTGGTTTTAATATTCTTGGGGAAGCACAGATGATGCATCACAGTCAGCATCGAAATGAAAGAGAAGCAGTTTAGCCAGGTGCTGTGTCTGTAAGTGGGAAAGGAATTCAGCAAGTTAAAGTTTCCAAAAATCAGCTTTGGGCATCGGAAGACGTTGGTCTGCAAGATCCATGGACTTGGTGACTTGGTTCTTCCCACTCTCACCTGGGGGGTGGGACCAGGTGTAAGCTGGAAGGTGAATTCCAGCCTCACGTCACTGGGTTCTTGAGTTTTCCAATCTGTATCATTCTACAGAATGACAGTAGAGGGGAATTTATAACTTTCCAAATCACCATTATTGAGGTCTAATTTACATACCTCCGAATGCAGCTATTTTCATAGAAGGTGGGATGAGTGTTGACCAATCTCTGTAGCCCATGGTGCACTGATGAATACTCAACAGGTGACTAGTCAGGAGGGAAAGAAGCCCTAATTTGTAGCCTTTCCTAATTTTTCTCAATGTGTTACTATTTCCATCATTGTTGATTTCAAGTCATCAGTGTGATGTCATTGGACAGAGTGTTGGGAAGATATGAAATTGGATCTTGTAAGCCTATGAGAGCCTATAAGAGCTGGTTCCCCACTCCACACTCGGATTGTCATTGATCTGTCTTCTGTCATCATACATCACCTGTCCTAGGATTTCACATCAGTGGAACCGCACCATGTACGTTCTTTTGCATCAACATCATGTTTAGAAATTCATCCACGTTGTCACGTTTATCAGTAGTTTGTTCTCCCTTTTTATTGCAGCTCATTCCACTGTGTGGATATACCAAAATTTATTTTTCCATCTACCTATTGATGGATATTTGCATTGTTTCCAGTGTAGGACTGTTATTAAGGAAGCTGCTGTAAACATTTGTGTATGTGTTTTGTTTCAAATAGGGTTTCCTTTTGGGGGGTAAATACCTAGAAATGAAGTGTCTGGGTCATGAGGAGGATGTGTATTTCATGAGAAATTACCAAACGATTTTCCAAAGAGCTTACCATTTTGTCCTCCAGCTAGCAATGTGTGAGAGCTCCAGGCCTCTACCATCTCGTCAGAGTTTAGTATTGCCCTTTAGACTGTACCCATTGTCTTGTGTGTACAGTGCTTTTATGATTTTAATTTGCACTTGAGCATCTTTTTTACATGTTTATTGGCTATTTGTATATCTTCTTTTGTGAAAGGTATTTTCATGCTTTTGCCCATTTAAAAAATTCCTGGAGTGGAGATAAATAGCTTTTCAAAAGGGACTTCAGAATTTGGATAAATGTGAAAATTGGAGAGGGCAGGATGGAGAACAAGGCAGACAGGGTTTATGGAGGTGGCCGCAGGGCCCTTGACCTTGCTGCCTCATAATCAGGGAGACCAAATTTGATGGGGACTGCTCCAGCTTAAGTATTGAAAGCTCTGTGTCTCTGGAAACACCTCGGTCCTGGGAAGACCAACATGGTTGGTCACCCTGCAGAGCCATGTATAAAAATTTGCCAACTATACTCCTGGGGTCATTAGACTGGAGGGGATTTTAGTCACAAGCACAGGTGAGACTGTTGGTGATGAATGGATTCAGAAAGGCCACACAGCTCCTAACTGGCGTCAAAGCCATTGCAAAACATGTCTTCTGGCTCCTAACTCATCTCAGAAGTCAATAGCTCCCTCATGATGTAAGAATTTAGGTACACAAAGAAGGCTCCCTCTTGCTAGTAGAAACAAAAGCAAAAACCCTCCAGTAATTGTTTTCTGATAGTATTTGTTTTTGGAAATTATAAACACAATGGTCTCATTTATTAGGCTAAAGTTTTAATTTTCTGATCAAATGCAGTTGTTCCTGAAAGAAGACATTGAGTCTTACCAGTCATTTACACCTTAGTATAAAATAGTTCGTAAAAAAAAAAAAAAAAAACTTTTAAAGAAGAGTTTGGTTTGTGCAAGGGTCATGGTAGGAAAATTCTGGGTGCAAGGATTAGAGGCTACCACTGAGGAAGAAAAGGCATAAATGCTTGACAGAATTGGGAACAAAAGATCAAATTTATCAGCTTAGTGTCGTATAGAGTTGTGTTGCTTGGCAGGGAAGAGTGTTTTGTGCATGACTATAGGAAAAAGAAGCTTAAGGGGGTCAAGAGAGAAAGAATTACTCTCCTTCCCTTGTGTGGAATTAAGGAAAAGCTTCAGCTTTGGTCGCTGTCCTATTGATTTTATACTTCATGTATACCGATGGTTTCTGATTTATTTATAAAAACCTCCCTATGTTAGTTACATACTGCTCCTTGTTTTAGCCCTTGTTGGGATTGGGTAACATACAAACACAGTCATCTTTTGTTTTACATTACCCTGGAGGAGCTGGATGGAATGTCAGCTTATAGATAATATTACTGCTTTGTTTTTGTACATTGTCTTCCTTTGGAATAGCTCTCAACATGTTATGACATTTTCTTCCTAATGTTTATTAAATGCCCTCAGCATGCTCAGTGCTGTTGAAAGAATATGAAAGACAAAGTTCTCGCCAATAAGGGACATGCATATTAATAGATGACAGACATAAACACGCTTTTATATATTTATATTTAGATTTAAAAATGTGTATAACTCCGCAGAGTGACAGATTATTTTATTCAAATGATGTAGAATGATGGAACTAACGTGCACTACTCCTTTGCTGTTTTCTTGCAGGAAAGAAAAAAAAAAGACTTAGGCAAAGCATATAAGAGAGTTCTTGGTATAACATTGAGATTAATATATGATTATTCTGATTTACTTTATGAACTATAGTATTAAGTATTATTCAGGGTTAACTATTACTGTTTCTTTTCAGAGCAGAGGGAAGCACCTAAAATTTTTAGGCAGGAATATGACCAAATTTGCATTTTATGGCCACTTTCTGTCTGCGGTGTAGAAAACAGATTTGAAAGAGGAGGTAGGTATGTATGGCTCAGAGAAGACTAGAGGCAAGTGTGTTCATTTAACAGGTGGTCAGAACAAGTGAGTCACCCGGGGGCTTGGGCCTCACAGGTGCTTATAACGTTCATGACTCAAGGGGTACATAACTTGGAGGGTCTCTAAGTTGTAGAAGATTGTGTAAATGTGTAGCTACTTTTTCATAAGTTTTGATCTCTCCAATTTTCGATTTAGTAGGGAGCCTTCTACAGAATCCACTAGCCATTCTACTTTGGCAGGCATCCAGTATGGACTATTAAATAGCTTGTAGAATCATTCGAGAAGGCAGAGCGTTCAGAAATGTTCCCTAACACCACATCACAGAATGGGCCTTCCCAACAGTTGCTGTTTTATCCTGAACAAAATGCTGCAGAATGAGGAAGTAGGCTGTGTTTGCCCTGTAGCTCTCCCGTGATCTCGTACCAATTTATCAACAAAACGTTGATGTTGGAAATGAACATGCAGAAAGCTAGCAGCCAGCCTTAAGACCTGTGCCAGCACAACCCCAAAACACATAAGGGCACCCAAGAGCCGTCCCAGGATGCCGTAGTCTGCCTTTGATTGGCAGAACCTTAATCACGCCAGAACCC
Source organism: Spilogale gracilis (assembly GCA_004023965.1). Classification (NCBI taxonomy): domain Eukaryota; kingdom Metazoa; phylum Chordata; class Mammalia; order Carnivora; family Mephitidae; genus Spilogale; species Spilogale gracilis. The sequence goes on along the minus strand of PITA01001688.1, from coordinate 136,033 downwards.
TGGCTGCTTAGAGTTGAGCTCTTTAGCTCAGCGGTGCGGGAAAGCCCACCTATAGGGTACACCATGCAACCCAAGTGCAGATGCTAGCTAGCCAGTCAGCAGGGATTTACACACACACACACCCGCTCCTTACAGTACTAGCTGTGTACGTGTGGGCACTCCCCGAGCTCCCTTAACCTCAGTGATCACAGTAGAGGTAACAATATTTATCTTCCAGGGTTCCTAGGGGAATTAAGTTAAATAGGAGCACATGCAGAAGAGCCAGGAGCTACCTGGCATGGGGTAGGCAGTCAGTGAGACATCAGTCGGTCACAGAACATCATTCCCCGGATCTGTGGAGCAAACAGGACCTCTGTAAGGTGGCGATAAAGTAGAGCTTCCTGCTAGAGGGATGTCATCGCCTGGAGAAAGGCGGCCCTTGTGTCGGGCACGCAGAGGTTGGGAAGTGCATTTGCCCCCGGAAGAGTAGGTGGGATCTGTGTGTGCACACTGTTTCATTCAGTTGTTATTTCTTCCATTTTTATTTAGTTTTTTTTTTAATTTAAGAAATAATACATACACATAAACAATGAAAAGAAAGTCTCTCTTTGTAGCTCAAGTATTCTTCCTGAAATATCCTGGGCATATAAGCATATATGTAATACAGATTCTTTCTTTGTTCTCCTACAAAAATGGGGTCATATTTTCTCCCTCCCTCCCTCCTCTATTTCTCTCTCCCCTTCCTTCCTTCCTCCCGCCCTCCCTTCCTGCCTTCCTTTCTTCCTTCCTTCTTCCTTCCTTCCTTTCCTTCCTTCTTTTCCTTCCTTCCAGACCAATTCATTTTAGCTCATATAGAAGAAACACCTACTGATTATAGCTAATTGTTTGAATTACTTTGCTTTACAAAATTTCTCTAACATCTGTTCTTGTATATAAGTGATGTACCTGTGTAATACATTTTTAGAAGTGGAAAAGCTGGGTCAAAGGTTGGGTACAGTTTATAATCTTATTGATATTACCAAATGGCTTTCAAAACAGTTGTCCCAGGCGTGCTCTTTCCCAAGTCATGTGTGCCGCGTGGGGGCCTCCATCAGACTTTTTGACTTTGGCCAGTTAAGGGGAGGGAAGTTAAGAGGTGCTACTTGGGTACACCAAGAAGAATTCTGACTAAGGAATAGAGGTAAGGGATTGCAGGACAGGAGGTGAGAGAAAGTAGGACTGAAATTTAAACTTAGAAGGGAAACTGGTAATTGGATGCTATGCGTCGGGCAAGGACGTGACCGGGAAATGCACCTATTACTACGTTCAGTCCTTATAACCACATTCACCCATAGACATTTTTATCCCCCACTTGACTCTGATACCCAGTCTCTGTCCACTGTACCTCCTGTGTCCCTATGTTACCGTGAGGAACCAAGGCCCAACATAGTTAAGTGATGGCACATGGTAGGCAGTTAGTCAATGAGACGTCAGTCAGTCATAGAACGCCATTCCGCGGATCTATGGAGGAAACATCCCAAAGCACGTTCAGTCCGGACAGGGGTTCTGTTTTCCAGCTTCGTACATGTTGCATGAGTCTAGGATTCTAGTCTTTGCCAATAAGGCCACAAAGGATTAGAATTATATCTTCTGGGCATATTTCATCCACATTTGAGTTTAATGGTTCAGTTGTGTTCTATGATTTCCGATAATCAAAGAGGATCCACTGTAGTTATGTGACATGGTTTAAAGCTCATGAACCTTTTGCACACTGGTGATAGGCTCTATCTCAAGTTCTTCCCTAAAGATTTTATGTCCCTTTCCACAAAAACTACTGTGTTTACCCAAGAAGCACTTTTGACAAAAGCTACATGAGATGAAAGCTCTAAGCTCTTTGGGATTTTAAGATTTTCTTATAAAGGATTACATGACCCATTGGGAATTCTCGCCTTAGCCTCTGGAATCTTAAAATTGGCCTGTAAATCCCTCCTTGAAACCCTTTTGGACACTGAAGCTAGCATCTGTGTCCTCTTCCTCATTGTTTGCTGCTATTTCAGAGCCCCTGATCTTTTCTGTGTCTATCTGGGCAGTTTCCACTTGAGCTAAAAATGATGTGTGACTTCATACTGTCTGATCTTAATGATGATTAGAGTCATTCATTTAGGGCATAAAGTCCCAGGGAGGGGATGACTCTTAAATGGCACAGAAGTTGGGTCGATCATCCTCACTGGAGGGGTGGGATGATGATTGAGAATTGATGGAAAGAAGGGAATTTAAAAAATAAACCTTTTATCTGGAAAAATGAAGCTGGGCCAATGAGTTTGTTGTTGTTGTTTTGTTTTGTTTTTGTTTTTTAATTAAGCCAAATTTTGAATTGTCCCCATTGGAAAACATCCTCTTGATGGTCATTCTTTTAGGGCAGAGCCATAGTGTTCTGGAGAAATAGCCCATTTGATGTATTCATGCAAAAGAAAAAAAGAGAAAAAAAAGTCATTGTCAAAGAGTAGAATTTGATGGAATTTGAGGACTACAGTGATCTTAGAAATCAACTAACCCAACACCTGGATTTATAGGAATGGAAATGGAGCCGTAGTAAGTACTTGGAATTTAGCCGAGAAGCCAGAGCGAGAACCAGGCTCTTCTGTCTTCATTTGCTATATTGTTCAGTTCCCACGTATGGGACCACATCTGCCGAGAGAATATGATTATTTGGGATTTTGTTTATTTCTGAAAGTACCAGTGACTTACATTCAAAGCTATCCAAAACAGACGTGTTTTCAACGAAAGAGAGAGGTGCACAGATGAGAAGATGAGTCTGTTGAAAGAAGTGGTTATGATAGAGTGGATTGAACTCCTTTTTACACGGGATGCTTAGTTGATAGGTAGGGCATGTGATATTCGTCTCGTTGCAAACATTGCCGTCCCACTTTTAGTTTGCAATGAATGCATCACTGCACTGTAGTTATACTGCTGACCTAAGTCAGGAAACAAACTAAGTAGTGTTTTCTTTGTGAATGACCAGCTGCTCAGGACTTGTTTCAAATTGGTGATATAAATAATCTAACAAGGTCCTTCATTGTACATTTCTCGGAGCAAACAGAATGCAGTATGTTTTTATAACCAGATAACTATTTGATTTTTTTTCTCTTCCCCACATTTGGATATAAATGGATATAGAATTACTTAAAATGCTGCATATAAATTAAACATTAAAGGGGAGATACGGAGAAGCTAAGCCGCCCGGTTATAATCTTGAGTTCCGCAGTCACTGCCTCAAGGGCACTCCATTTCATGTCTCGTGTCCTTCTTTGGGAAAATGATCACCAAGGTTCAAGTAACATTTAAGCATAGAGGTAGCTGCATAATTTATGGGCCTCTTTTATTTTGTTTTGTGCTCTTATTTAATTTTAATTTAACAGGAAAACAGAAGACTCCCTTTAACTCCCACTAACTCCCTTTTGGGCTCCCCCTTCCTGTCTTTGCAGATTGGGGCCCTGAAGGACTACTACCACTTCTACCATAGCAGGACGATTAAAAGGTCAGTTCTCTCGAGCAGAGGAACCCACAGTTTCATTTCAATGGAACCAAAGGTAAGAAGAACCAGTTGGGTGGGGATCAAGAGGCAAAAGCTCCTGCATTTTTAATTGGTAATAGCACACTAGGAACCGATGAGCAGCATGAAGACTCACATTTCGGGAGCCATCCTATTATCCTTTGATCCAGTATCTTGGCTTCTGCTTCAGACAAAAATAGATGATGGCTTGATTTCCACCGAAATGTCATTATCGCCCCACAGTAGCCCAGGGATATCATAAGTATGAGTTCTCATGAAGAACGGAGGAGTGCGTGGGTGATTGATTGAACCTTGGTGATTGATTTGGGTGTGTTGCAATAAGAAGACCACACCCTCTTACTGATTTGCATGTAGATCCGGGGTTCTAGCCGAACTCCGTTGAGGGGTCCCTAACAGAATCCTTAGGTCAACGTCGGGTCACCATGGATCCTTGCAATTTCAGCTGATGCTGATAGAGCCGTGCTTTGGGCAGCCCGAGGACTAGATCGTGTCAAGGACAGGAGGGACACTGAGCACAGAAGGGGTAGAAGCTGGCTCTTGGTCTTGAGCTAGGGCTCATCAGGTACCTTCCTTGCTCGTTGTCGTTACTCCCTGGGTTTAGGGGTTGTATGGGCAGCCTCCCCTTGGGAGTACCTGGAAGGAGCCGTGTCATGTCCACCTTCTCCCACTCCATTCCAGAGAGCTGGGACAGCTTCGAACTGGGAAACAGGAAGCTGGAGGGTGTTGGCGACGAACCAAGTGATGGGCAACCAACACTCAGGCTGGGTTACACACCTGTCCTTATTAAGTTAGAGGAAGGCACTGACTCTGAGAGGGAGCTACGTGTCCCCCCCAGATGTGGCAAGTAAAATGGAGGAGAAGGCAAGCTGTGCAGCCTGCCCCAGTTCCTCTGTGGGCTCCCTGTTGATTACTTATTCATTAGGAAAGGTTTTTTTCCACCACCATTATGTTTTGGATTTGCCATATGAACTCATTTTCAAATAAATCAGTGAACAAGTCCCTACAAGTGAGCATAGCAATCTCACCTAGAGATTCCACGAAAATTGTATTCCTCATTAAAGCAGAAAGTCCTTATTTGCATTAATATGCAAATCAGGTTTACAGTTTGGAGTCCTGCCCTCTGTTTTGTTCCATGGCTTGCCTTGTTTAATTTGTTTCTAGAATATTATCACATGGTATTCATGACTGTGAAATTGGATCTTGGTGGTTCAAGAAAGCACATTTCTTGTAGGTCCCAATTTTCTATAACCCAGTTTTGGGTTACAGGAACATCCCCTAAGACTTAAACTCTGGTGGCCTGAGGGTTGTATATTTCCCCCCTTCATCTCTATTCAGAATTGAAAGTCTCTGGAAAAGCAATCTGTTGGGATGTTCTTGAATTAGCAAAATTTCTGAAGCGAAGTCACGTTTTTCATCTGCTAACAACTTTTTTTGAAGCTTTCTTGAACTTTGATAATTAAAATGATTCCAATTTCATACCTCATGTGTATAGTCAGTGTGAATTTGAGAAACCAAATACTCGTTGCTTCGGGAGGTTAGAACAGAATGTAATGAGGCATTGTGTTCATAATGAAGTATTTACTGACTATGGAGCTGTTTCAGTCTTTAATGCCATCATGGGGAATCCTGGTCTTCATGTCTTCTTTTTTTTTTCTGTTTTAGATTTTTATTTGTTTATGGAGGGGAGGGGCACAGAGAGAATGTCTAAGCAGCCTCCGTGCTGAGTGGGCAGCCTGATGCGGTGCTCAGTCCCACAACCCATGAGATCTTGACCTGAGCTGAAATCAGGAGTCAGACGCTTAACTGACCGAGCCACCCAGGTGCCCGTCCTTGATCTTCATTTCTTTTCATCTCAGTGCCTCACACGGCTTCTGCAGGGTCCCCCAGAGACCTTGGCTGCTGGCGAGCCCCATACCTGCAGTGTGGCCCTTCCCCACCCACTCCGGAGAGTAGGGCCATTTCAGGGTAGCTTTAGGGCACATGCCCAGTTATCCTTCCTCCTCCATAAAAAGAATACCTCTTGGGAGAACCATTTCTTACTCTTTATTCGGATGCCTCCTGCTCCCTGTTCCCACCCAGCTGTTTATACAAGAACACCATAACCTACCGACTTTGCAGCTGGAGTGCCGTGATGGGGGCTGTACACAGTTCTCTCACATCCTTCTTAGAGCTCGGTCATTCATTGGGCATTTCTTGAGCCACTAGTGTATGGCAGGCCCGGCGTTAGGCTCTGGGGATCTGGAGACGTGGTGGTGCCCTCGGCGAGCCGCCTGCGGGCTTCCGTGGAAGCAGTCACGGGCTGTCAGGGAAACCAGAGTGATTCAGTGCTTCTCAGGTGTTGGGATGGGGGAGCAGATGTGATGGAGGTCACTGTATTCCTCCTCCTTCTCCAGCCCCACCCTTGAAACGCTCACACCCACTCGGGTCATTCTTCTTATTTTTTTAATCTTGAAAAGCTTTTTTCTTGGGGAAGTCACAGAAATGTTGTGAGGAGTCTGTGTGCAAGCTTCCCACATTCCCCAAATGTTAATGTTTATGTTTTACATTTTACCGTGCTTACTTGATCGTATTCTCTCCCTCCTCTACACACACACACACACACACACACATACACACACACACACACAATGCCCCTATGACTTTTATGGGTTTCACTGTGTCTTTACTCATACCAAGAACATTCTGTTATTATAACCACAAGTACAGACAGTTAACATTCTGTAAAAATCTGGATATTAACAATGATTTAATATTATTATCCAGTCTACAGATTTCATTCAAGTTTTGCCAGTTGTCTCTTTTCTGGGCCAAGAACACATTTAGCTATCATTTGCCCAATGTCCCCTTTGTTGACTGTCATACTTCTCTTCCTTTCCTTTCTTTTTTTTTTCCTGTCAACAACTAGCACTTTCTTCTTTTTAAAGATTATTTTAGAGAGAGAGAGAGAGACCCTGCACACATGTGAGCGAGGGGAGGGGCAGAGGAAGAGAGAGAGACTCTTCAAGCAGACTCCCCACCTAGTGTCGAGCCCAACATGCGGCTCAATCCCAGGACCCTGATACTGTGACCTGAGCCAAAATCAAAAGTCAGATCCTTAACCGACTGAGCCACCCAGGTGCTCCAAAAACGAGCAGTCTTTCTGAACGTTACAAGCCAATTGTTTTGTAGGTTATCTAATGTCATGGTTAATTCAGGTGTAGCAAGAACTCCCGAGGAGCGCTGGCTTCTTAGCACATCAGATCAGAAAGCGCGTGACATTGACTTGGTCCGTGAAGTCAGGATTTTACCTTTGATACCCTGGTGGAGCCACACAGCGTCTGCCAGTCTTCTCTATGTTCACATGACTGGTTTTTCCTCTCTAATGAGTAAGCGTTTGATGGGGATAGATACTGGGAGACCAGGTGAATGTGTGGGGGCTGACTTTGTATGTTTCACTCCCGGCAGACCCGCATTGGGGGGTCGGGGGTGTAAAGCTAGTGTCTGTGTGACTCGCTTTCTTCTTTTCTTGACTGTGAGGTGTGTGCATGGTGGACAGTTCGCATGCCCGAGTGGAGGCACACGTGTGATTTGGGTGTCGGGACCATGTGGGATGGCTCGGTGGCAAACATTGGTGGTACAGGGAAGTTATTTTTGATTGTCATTTTCTTAAGGAAGGGTGTTCGGGTGAATTGCAGGGAATACACATGCTAAACAGGTCCTGGCTTTTGCTTGCTGTAGTAAATTGCACTTTTGTTTTCTCTCTTTCTGCTTTTGTTTTAATTTAGAGGGTTCTAAAGAAAGAAGTGCAAAAGTGGCCAGAAGGGTTGTAAGAACAACCAGAACCCTCGGGTGCTAAGAAAATGCTGTGGTCAGTTGGGGCACATGAGTCCAAAGAACAGGAATAGCCTAGTTTCCATATGTTAACGTTACGTTATGATTAGCTTTGTAAATGACAGAGACGCACAGACTTCTAAGACAGCATTCCTAGTACAATAATAACAGTTTTGCAGAAAATGTTGGTACTGTATTACGACACTTGGACCAGTGAGTCTTACAATAATCTTATCCGTACCTTTCTTTTTGACTGGCCAGCTTTTTTCTCCAAGAGACCCAAGCTAAATTGCAGAAATAACGGTTTTGAGTTAACATTCTCAGAAACCTCTCATTAACCTGTTTAGAAATCTTTGTCAGCCCTGTGGTATTTGGTCAAGGAGACTGTCATCTGGGGATGGAAATTCTTTTTTTTTGGAATGGAAGTTTTTTGTTTGTTTTCCTATTTGTTTTTAAGATTTGTTTATTTGAGAGAGGATGAGAGAGAGAGAGAGAGAGTATGTGTATGAGCAGGGGGAGGGGTGGGGGGAGGGAGAGACTCTCAGGACTCCCCACTGAGTGCGGAGCCAGATGTTAGAGCTTGATCTCAAGACCTGAGCTGAAATCACGATTTGGACCCTTAATGGACTGAGCCAAACAGGCACCCCAGAATGAAAATTCTTTGTAACTTTTGTGTTGCCCATGCAGACAAGGGCAGGGGTGGAGGTGGGATTTTTCATTCTCCTCCTCCTTATCCAGAATAGAAAAACCAGAATCCTAAATCTCCTATTAGAGTAGGCATTTAAAAATTTTAAAAAGGTAAAAATAAATAATAAAATAAAATAAAATAATAAAATAAAATAAAATAAATAAAAATAATAAAAATCCTTGCCATTAAGTTCAGTCTTCATGTCCTATCCATGTGTAATTTGCAAATATAGCTCCTTTTGCCCATTAGATTTGATCTTGAAGGTTCTGCCCTTCGAATCTTTTTATTTTTTCCAGCCCCTTTTTTTCTGAGTTCAAGTCTGTTGACTGGTCAGTTTTTATCCAAATCTAGGATAGAATCACCCTCTGCTGCAGAATAAGGGATAGATGCCTCTCCTGTCTAGTTTCTTCCTGAAGCTCATGTTTGTTAACTGTCCCATCATGTGGATATGTATGACTATGTATCTTATTATGGAAAAACTATTCCTCTGATATTATTCAGTACAGAATTGCAGGATCATTAGATTGAGACTCATCTCTTTCCTATCCAGTACTGGCATACCTTCCAATGTGCTCCTAAGAGGGATTTTTTTTTCCAGATCGGTTAAGTGTGTCCAGTGACAGAGTTCAGTACTGGACAAGGTGCACACTGCTATAATGGAAGAGATTGAACTTGTTGAGTTCTAGTCGGCTTGCCTGTAATGTCTCCCCGTTGATCTCTTTCTTGCCTTCAAGACATATACATCACAGCTCAGTAAATATCTGAAGCCCCTTGCTTCTTCTCCAGGGGCAGCAATTGTCTCTCTGTAAATGTGGCTCAGAATTAAGTGCAAGCCTTTAGTTCACAGAGCAAATGCCCATTCATGACGTTTATCCATAAGCCGTTTCATCCGAGGAGAATTTATGGGCAGAGCATTCAGGTATTGTATAGCAACAAATAAAGGGGTCTAAGGAAGGAAGGAGAGAGAAATAGAAGTGCTTGGATGTAGTTAGCAAGAACAGAGGGAGGTCAGCGCTGGGAAAGAAGAATGGGAGGTTGAGTTTCCTTGCTAACTCAGGCTGGCACCTCTTGTGCCCAGGACTTGGCATTTAGGTGATTGGCATTTTTCTCTTATTGCCTCATGAGTGAAAGACCTGCAATCCCGTGACGGAGGAAGGGTTAGAGAGGGACCGCCCGGTGCCCAGCTGCCCTGTTCCTGAGGCGCTGTACAGATCCACTTTTCACTCAAACCCCATTGCCCCATGGACTCACTTTGTAATTTTGGAATATTTTAGCTCCGCTTCTGATGGATCTTTAGTGGATCCACAGCACCTGCCTTCCCTCGTGCTCTTAGCTCAGAGACAAAGCAGTTAGAAGCCGTTCACATGCACCCGATCTCTTAGCATGAGCCTTGAAGGAAAGAAACCTCGGGGCGCCTGGGTGGCTCAGTTGGTTGAGCGACTGCCTTCGGCTCAGGTCATGATCCCAGAGTCCCAGGATCGAGCCCCACATCGGGCTCCCTGCTCGGCGGGAAGCCTGCTTCTCCCTCTCTCACTCCCTCTGCTTGTGTTCCCTCTCTCGCTGTGTTTCTCTCTGTCCAATAAATAAATAAAATCTTTAAAAAAAGAAAAAAGAAACCTCATTTAGTGAGAAATAGATGCTTGGAAGCACCTGAACTCCATCTTACTTGTCTCCCAGGTGTGAATGACAGCCACGCCTTTTTCCCATGAAGATTCCATTTAGCCTGACGCAGCTGTGGGATTTGCGTTCACCTGAGCTCCTGTTCGGACCATTGCTTCATTTCCTCTCGCCCCACCTGCCCTCATTCCAGCTGCTGCTCCTGCGAGCTGTTTTCTTTGGCAGGTTAATTTTCTGCTCTTTGCTTTTAAATGTGATAATAACTTAATGGTTTGACTTTCTTTAGTAAAGCGCAGTTTTATAATCTAACATTCCCAGGGAGGAGGCTGCTCACCCAGGTGTGAGGGAGGATCCCGGGCGAGTTGAGGTGGGATGACAGGCAGGTCACTGAGTCCTCGCGTTCTCAGCACGTCATGACCGTCATCATTGCGCATGCGCTTCTCGGCATCTCACCGGTGAATGACAGTTACCACGTATCCTGAGAATGAATCCCTCTGGAAGCACCGTGGGCTTGCATCCCACGGTGTGCGGGGAGGACACGGACATAGCAGTCAGGGGGGCATATTGGGGGCTGTCTGGTTCCAGACTACCTTCATCACCCCCTTTTCAGCTGTGACATGCAACCATTGCAGTGAAGTCCCATCTGGTTTTTGGTAGCATTTCTTTGACTTTGAAAACCCTACTAGGATGCATATATATTCTTGGCAGAAGCATTCCAGTCACAAGTTCACAACCTTGGGCACATTCGTGGTACCAGGACGGCCTGGGGTATGAGGAAGGCAGAAGGAATTATGTGGGTGCAGAGTGCACCGTGTTCCCCACCGCCCCTTCTTTTCTGTCTCATTTCTGGGTCTCCCAGATGCCTGGATGGTCAGAAACCAGAGAGTCGGATTGTATGCTGCTCGGTTACCTGATGGGAAGATTCCGGTCATGACCCAAATCCCCTTTAGGCAGGAGTGAATTAAAAAAATAAATAAATAAAATTCTCAGCTACTTTGGAAAGGTTGCCAAATCTTTATTAGAGAGCACTTGGCAGTGCTTTGTTTTCAAAGGTTATAAACTCACATGCCTACGGTGGGAGTGCAGATAACAAGAATGAGCGAGATGGGCCAGATAGAAAATAATTGGGCAAACAGCGAAGCTATGAACCCCTGCTGTGCGGAAGGAGCAGGTGCTTCTCGGCTGCGGCTGCTGGTCACGTGGGCAGGCTGGTAGGTTCTGCCTCTTCCAAAGAACCGAAATGACATTTCCCGATTTTAAAGGTTGGCAAATAATTGGAAAGTTTGAAAATATTTGTGTGGGCCAAAGACAGTGTGGCCGAGAGACATCCCGGTTTGTGACCTCTTGAACGGGCTGTGTCGGGAGAAACTGAGGAAGGTATGGAAGATTCCAGCACTTTTCTAACTTTGCTTGGGTCTTACCCCTACCTGAACACCAGCATTTGTTCTGTTGGTCAGGCTTCCCTGAGGGGCTGAAATGTGATTTTTAGGCTCTAAATAGGAGGATCTTTTAGGCATAAGGTCACTTCAGTTCTGTAGCAAAGGCTCCTACCGCTGAGGACAGGGTGCGGGGGCGTGTTCTAGCTTCACCTGAGCTTTGCCCCCCTTTCCCCCGACACCTGTAATTGCGCTGGGAGAAACAATCTTAACAGGGAGTGAAGGTCGGAGGAAACAGGGTAAGTCAAAGAAAAGATCAAATGAACGTGATGGTCGTGTGAAAATAGAAAGAGAGATTTGATGGGGCAGAGAAGGGTAGCTACGGATTTTGTGTAAGTCACATCAGTCACTTGAAGGAAGGGTGCAAAATGTAAAGTCTTTATTATAATTTTTTTAGTTTAGATAGTATTGCTAGGATATCTGATTCTAAAAAAGTAGATGCTGGATCTAGAAAATGGAGGGTAATGACAACATTCTAAATTTCTAACATTGTTCTTGCCTTGGTTCAGGTTGCTTTGGAATAGAATACCATAGTCTGGGTGGCTTATAAACAGCAGAAATTTATTTCTTATAGTCCTGGAGCTGGGAAGTCCAGGATCGGAGTGCTGGTCGATTTGGCCTCTGGTGAGAGCTCACTTCCTGGTTCACAGAAAGCCATCTTCCTGTTGTGTCCTCACCTGGCAGAAGGGGCAGGGGAACTCCCTGGGGTCTCCTTTATAGGGCACTCGTCCCATTCATGTGAGCTCCAGCCTCGTGACCTGTTCACCTCCCAAAGGCCCCACCTCTTAATACCATCACATTGGATATTAGAGGCTTTGACGTTTGAATTTTGGGGGTCGCAAACAGGAAGTTTATAACAAGTCTTCAGAATGGAATTTCGGATCCACAGGGTAGGTTAGGATGAAATTAGTAAGCAAAGCTAAGGAGTCAGTGAAGACAGTAATAACAAACAGAACTCAGCAGCAACAACAAAACCCAAAGCTCTTTTAATTGCCTGGCTTTGAAGGGAAATCATACTGACCCACATATTGACTTTAATGAATGCAAGAGGAAATAAGAAATCTAATTAGAGCATCACCCCTGAAAAGGCCCGATTTGTTCATAAGTGCTTGTAAATTTTGTTCCTGTGCTCAGTTCCACCAAATGTCAATCAATGCTTGCAACATCAAAGAAGGCAATATAGTGTAACAGAAAGAATCTTCGAGTTTTGGTTCCAGCTTTGAGCCCTGTCGGATCCTCCCTTAACTGTCTCATTCTCCCCCACATTCAAAGATCCATCATTGTCCATGAATGCACACAAACAAAACACTTGAGAAGTGTAGTAGCCGACATAGTACAATGAGTTGTACAATGCAAGGAAAGGTCAAAAGTATAGGTTAAACCCTTGTCACAAAGTAGTAAGTAGCCAAAAAATGCTCTTCTAAGTCTGTAAGTACTGAGAAGGAAAGTTCTTCAAAGTAAACAATATAAAAAGAACATAGAAGAGGTGTTCTCATTTATGTTTTAGGTACAAATGACAAAAACAGGACCTGTGCGTATGTGGGTGTCATTCCATGCAAGGAAGTTTTGGAAGGCTAGACAAACACATGAAAATGACTCTTACTAGTTACCCTCCACACTGTATGATTATTTTTAAAACTATAGAGCATCTGTTTTGATATTTCAAATCCCGTGGGTGTGTCTCTGTCCTCATCTGACCCAACCTTTCCTTGGACATGGTGGTCAGTCATTTGCTCCTTCTTTTTTTTTTTAATTTATTAATTTTTATTTTTTCCATAATCATTTGCTCCTTCTTAAAAAAATGACTTTGTTTCTTGAGACTGCATGCTTTCAGTTTTTTCTTGCCTCTCCTGTACCTTTCTCTTTGTCATCGATGGCATCCCCTTCACCTCACCTATCAATTTTGGAGAGCCCAGGCTCATCTTTATACTGGTGTCTTTGCTTCAAATTTATATCTCCTCTTCTCATCCACCTGCCATCTCAAATTAAATGTCTAGTAAGCATCTAAAACATCGTATGACACATGCAATGCTTTTAATTCCTACACATCACCTTAGTCATCAACCCTTTTCTTTCCAGTGAATGGCACCATGATTTATCCAGTTGCTCAAGCAAAAATAGAGCAGCATGTGAATCTGTGGACTTTCCTGTCCTGCACCAGCACAGGTGTGGCTAATCCCACTGTCATCTCTGATCTGGACCACAACAAATGCCTCTATGTCACTCTTACTCTTCTCTACCCTCCTATTGCACCGAGAGTATGCTTCTTAAGATACACAAAGATCAAATATTTCAATGACTTTCGATTGACTTGGGAATAAAATCCAATTTTTTTTGGTAATGATCATCAAAGGTCATGATGATTTGGCCTCTTCCTACCTCCCTGAGCTAGTTTTTGAAATGCCTCCCTTTGGCTTATTGTACTTAGCCACCTTGGCCTCTCTACCTCTCAAAACACTGAATTCTTTCTTTTTTCCCCTTTGCCTGGAATACATTTCCTTCGGACTTTTCCTGATGGATATCTTTTCACCTTTTATATATCAAAGCAAAGTTCACCTCCTTTGAAGAACCTTCCCCTATCCTCCTTCCTAAAGTAAACCCTCAGTCTCATCTGCCCAACTACTGTCTAGGCTTAGCATGTGACTTTCCTTTTTGTTACCTGCCTGAACCCCAAACCACGTGCTTCTTTATTTGGTTGTTGTTGGTTTTCTCTTTCCAGGATGTAAACTCGATAGAGATGGGAGCCCCAGATGTCTTGTTAATTGTGGTATTTTCTTGATAGTATAGTATCTGACACATGGAAGACCATCAGTAGAAGAATGAATGGATGGATGATATTTGAACATGAATTTTTATGGCAGATAATGACGGAGACAATAATAAAGTTCTAATCTTCTGTAACATTTCTCTTAATTTTGCTAGAATTTAAATCCTCTTATGGTGGCGTGCACAATATGGGCTCATTTTTGCAGCAGACATGGGAGCAAGCAGCTGGACGGGCTCTCTCTTAGCAGAGCCATTGACCGGGCTTGTGATTTTGGGACTCTGGTCTCAGCTTTACCACAATAGCTCACAGCTACTATTAGCACGTCACTCCTCATTGAGCTTATTTCACTTATAAAATCACAGAGCAGATGAGCTACTTTCTAATGTTCATTCCGATCCATTAATTACCATCTTGAACCAATGTCACTTATGATTTTACTGCTGGTCCGCAGTGCCCACCACGTGCCCTTTTCATATTCTCTTTCTAACGTCTTTCCAAACTTTCTCCTTCTCCATTTATCCCCAGTACTTAGAATATTTCTTAGCACGCTTAGCTTTCCTCCAAGATACTGTTTTACCCCCCAAGAGCTGATTGTGCAATTAGACTTGAGATGAACCTTGAGGTTAGTCTTGAGGCAATGCACAAGATAAATGAGGAACAACAAATAATGTTGCTTCTTTGTTGTCATCGTACAGGTCTGTCACTGATACAAGAGTATGATAATGAGAACGGTAGGTGTTATTACTGATGTTCATGAATTTTGGAAGAAGGCTGTATCAAATAGCAAAACATCGTACTTAATGCAAGTTCTTCTAAAGGAAAATGGAATGCCTTCTGGAATGACAGCACAATAGAACAAATTTTGGAAGGCCTGGCTGCACAAATGAGAAATGAGCAGTGTCCTCGGAGGGTGGTGGTGGGGCTTTGGGTAGGAGGTGGGAAATAGAAGAGGCCAAAAATAAGATCAGATTGAGTCGAGGGTGGACATAATTAATGAAAATTGTTGATGGATATGTTGATTCTTTTTTAATCCATTGGCAAAGATAGGCAAGCATTTTCATATATGGGTTGTCAGGCTCAAGTTGCCATTCCAGAAAAAGAAAAGAGAACCAACAAGTGTAGAGGACCAGCAGAGCTAGCAGATGAGTAACAAGACTGTGTCCTTAGTACCAACTCACTCGGCCCCAGCTGAAGAGCAGCCTTTGCTCTAGACGGAATGTTTCACTAACGTGTCTTAAGATGGAGACATGCTTGGGGCACCTGGGTGCCTCAGTCTGTTAAGTGTCTGCCTTCAGCTCAGGTCATAATCCTGGGGTCCTGGGATCGAGACCTGCCTTAGGTCCCTTGCTCAGTGGGGAGCCTGCTTTTCTCTCTCCTTCTGTCTCTGCCCCCTGCTTGTGTTCATTCTCTCTCAAATAAATAAGAAATCTTAAAAGAAAAAAAAAGATGAAGATATGCTTTTCAGTTTTACCCTTTGAACCAGTGGAAAACCCCTTTTCAACCCATGTAGGCACAGAGAGAAAATGACAAAGTTGGAGATTTCCTTGAAAAATAGGGGTGGGGGGAGGAGGGAATGTGGTCCTTCCTTAACACAGGAAAAACTTGAAGTCCCCTAGGAATGAAGTTGCATGTGCAAGAGAGATCAGATGGGACCCATTCATTTGTTTTCCCCATGGATAATTTTGAGAGCTTATTATGTACAAAGCTGGGCCAGACATCAGAGATAAAATGGAAAAAGCAGATGTAGTCCATGCCCTTGGGGAGCTTACCATCTAGTAAACCTGGACTCCAGGCCTGAAGTCCAAGCCCTAGTTTCCAGCCTCAGTTTCGATCCCCGTATGCTGGCAACAGTGGGAAGCTGAGACTCTTGATGGCATCATTTAACGTATTTTAAAAGCTTTCCACTAACTCATGGTAAGTTTATATTTATATGTAGGGCTTCCAGAATTAGAATGACACATATGAATGTGACCTAAATACTGCATGGGCTGCATTTACACTAAAATAAATAATTTAGTAAGTCCAGCAGCCCTAATCTATATCCAAGTCATCTTGAGATTACACTTAGGAAAGAACGTAGCAATACTGAGACTCATACACATAGTGAGGCACAGCTGAGATCAGCGGAGACTGACTGAAATCCCGGTACAGGGTTCCCTCTATCTAAAAGTGGAGCATTGCAAGGAACAAAGTAGCATAAAGCGAAGAACGGGTGAGCGTTGATTTATATGGAAAAAGAAACATTGGACCATTTCCAGACCCCAAAAGTAACCTCTTGTATGCTTTTCTGATACCTTAGGCAATGTCTTCCTAATGGAAGCACAGAATAAACAGGGATAAAGCACAGGTGTTCCCAGACGCAGTTGAAAGCTCCGGTGGCCGGCTCGAGGCGGAGGTGCTGAGTGGGGTTCCCTGGGACAGAGTGGGGCGATGCTGGGCTTGTGGCTTGCAGGGTGCTCTGCCTTTATAATGATTCGCTGCAAAATCACCACAGACCTCTAGTTTTGCTTTTTTTGGTAAAAGCGAAAATACTGTTTCGATTTCTTCAAGTTGGCAAAAACAGGTACGAATGTAGGTCTCTTGCAAAAGCGAGGGGGAGTAGTGCAGACTTCTGAAAAGCCAGAGATACCTGTATCCTGTGACAGAAGGAGGTTGGGGCATTTCCGCTGGTTTCCCAGCTTCTCTGGATGTGTATCCGTGATCCAGCCCTCACCTTCTCCCCATTGCCCTGGCCGAACGATGATTGCTTCTTGGTTGTGTAGCAGAAAGGGAAACCCCCTGTGAAACATTTCACAAACTATTCTTGATGCCAAGAGACAAAGTCAAATTTTCCAGAGCCTGAGCTCTGTGTAACTGACCCATAAACCTCTGTAACTGTGTGTGTGTGTGGGGGGGTGTTGGGGTGGAGAATCACTATGACTAACCTGAGAATCGTCAATACAAGGGCATTTTATTTTATTAATTTAACTTATTTTTTCAGTGTACCAAGATCCACTGTTTATGCCCCACACCCAGTGCTCCATGCAGTACGTGCCCTCAGTACCCACCACCAGGCTCGTCCATCCCCCACTCCCCTCCCTTCCAAAACTTCTCAGTTTGTTTCTCAGAGTCCACTGTCTCTCATGCTTCATCTCCCTTTCTAATTTACCCCAGTTCACATTTCCTTTCCTTCTCCTACTGTCCTCCATGTTACTCATTATGCTCCACAAGTAAGTGAAACCATATGATAATTGACTTTCTCTTCTTGGCTTATTTCACTCAGCATAATCTCCTCCAGACTCGTCCATGTTGCTACAAAAGTTGGGTATTCATCCATTCTGATGGTGGCATAATATTCCATTGCGTATATGGACCACGTCTTCTTTATCCATTTGTCTGTTGAAGGGCATCTTGACTCTTTCCATGGTTTGGTGATTGTGGCCATTGCTGCGATGAACATTGGGGTACATGTGGCCCTTCTTTTCACCTTATCTGTATCTTTGGGGTAGTGTAATTGCCAGGTCATAGGGTAGTTCTATTTTTAATTTTTTAAGGAATCTCCACACTGTTTTCCAAAGTGGCTGCACCAACTTGCATTCCCACCAGCAGTGTAAGAGGGTTCCCCTTTCTCCACATCCTCTCCAACACTTGTTTCCTGTCCTGTTAATTTTGGCCATTCTAACTCATGTAAGGTGGTATCTCAGTGTGGTCTTGATTTGAATTTCTCTGATGACTAATGATGATGAACATTTTTTCATGTGTCTGTTAGCCATTTACTACAAGGGCATTTTAAATGACAGCATCTGCCTTCTGATCAGCTCTCAGCTTTTGGGCTGTGTGATTGTAAACAGAGCAACACAATTTGTAGATTTCTAGATTTTGGAAATTTCAAAGCAGCGTAATTGTAGAACTGCGCCTGCACAGGGACATTTCCAAGTTCACAGGCATAAGCTCTAGCCAGTATATGAAATTAATGGATAGGAACAGGATCAGAAGTCCAGCCTGGCACGAAACTGAGAATGCTGAATTACCCCCAGAGGGCAAAGGCTCCGTGTGTGAACCTGATAGCAAGATGAATGAAGATAGCAAGATGAATCACCAGTCAATAAGTTGGCCTTTTTCTCTTTCATGACTCCATAGCTCAGAGCATGGGAAGCACTGGGATTACATCACTGGGAATAAAATTATAGACCCTTCTTCCCTCTGCACCAGTTCCTGCATTGTGAGTGAATTCGGTGGAAGGGAATTAGGATTCTGTAAGGGTTGGATTTCACCTGTCACCAGCGGACATGTAGAGCCCATGCTCAGCCTTGTGTGTCTAATGCAGGTTTGTAGTGAAACAGACCCTGTGGAGTGAGGGGCACAGCTGTGTATTTGTGGCATCATTTACAAGCTTTGAATCTGAATAATATGTTATAGGACGGGAATGGATAGTCATGAGAAAAATGAGAATTCACATCTTCTCAAGAGTTAATGGAATAAATTGTTATTAAGTCCTTTAAAATCCTCATTAGGTTATATGTATATTTTAGTTCTTTAGAATGGATTTTTTTGCCTATTTCGTGGCCACAGTTTTCAAGTGCACAGCAGAATTAGAGAATTCAGAGTGAACGCTATTATACTTAGCATCGAGATTCCACCATTACCATTTCCGTCCTGCCTTCATCACATGTCTCTGCACCTGCCCGTCTTTAGTGATCTGTTAATCCACCTCATTTTTCAAGGCATTTGAAAGTACATTGCAGCCATCTGCCTCTTCCTCCTAAATTCTTTGGGTGACATGTCATTAATATACTTATTTTCAGGCTTTTTTTCTTTTGATATAAAATTTGCATACAGTGAAACTGACAGGTGTTAAACGGAGTCTTGGAGGTGTGACCAATGTGTACAATGTATGTAACCGGAACCCCTTGAAAGATGTAGACTGTTCCCATCACCCCCACAAGCTTCTCTCAACCCCCTTTCCTTCCAGTCAGTTGTCTTCCCCCCAGAGGCAACCACTGTTTGTTTCCCCCTCCACCATAGATTAGTTTTGAAGGGCTTATTTTTTTTAATTAAGGCATAATATACAAAGCGTAAAATTTTTCTTTTATAGGGTGCAGTTCTGTGAATTTTGCTAAGTGTATATAGTTGTGTCACCACTACCAAGTCAAGACCTAGAACACCAAAAATTTGTCACCACCGAAAATTCTCCTGGGTTCCCTTATAGTCAGCCCCTTTCCCTATCCCCAGCTCTGACAAGCGACCATCTGCTCTCTGTCCTATAGCTGCCCTTTCTAGAAGGCCCTATGGATGGAATAATAGAACATGTAGCTTTTTGAGTCTGGATACTTTCACTTAATGTGACACAGAGTGCGTGTCCCAGTGTGTCAGTGGTTTGTTCTGTTTTATTGCTGAGTCGTGTAGCCCATGGTTGGGGACACAGCCCCATTGCTCTGTTCACCAGATGAAGGACGTTTGGGTTAGACCAGGTTTCAGTGATTAGGAGGAAAGCTACTATCAACTGAATGGAGTATATTTTTAAGTCTGGGACGAGGTAGATTGCCACTGTGCAGGTTTTATATTTATTTGTTAATTCTCAGTGCACTCCGGGACATAAGACAAATGCACAATGAAGGCATTGCTAGAAGTATGCACCGTACGACTTGGAAGAAAATTCAGTTCTCTCTCTCCCGTGCAATTCGCAGTTTGTAAACCCAGGTTATCAGCATGTGTTTCACTTGGCATTTTGACTTCAGGAACCTGAATAATATTTCAGTAATTTTTTTAATTTCCTGGCTAAAAATGTCTGTCTCGTGGGTGATTTTTTTTTTCTTTTTCCCAAGGGGATTTTGTGTAGTTTTCTTTGCCAGGCAGGGCAAATATTTTGGTGTAGTAGTTTTATCTCAGGAACAGGAAGGAATAATCCACCTTTCTGTTTTCAGCACCGAAGGTAACGATTTGATGGTGAGGAGGCAAGAAAAGTGAGATTGGGGAGAAGGGATATGGGAGGAAGGGCTCCCAGAAGCATTAACAAGCACCAATAAATATTTTATTGGGTTGCTATGTGGCAGTGGTTATACCAGGTCAGATTGCCTGCCAGGAAGTGAGGTTGATGCAGGAGTTAGCGAGCTGCGAGAATGATGAGGGGATGCATTTCACCATAGGGCTGTGCTCTTGTTGTGGCCAGAAATCTGGTGCCAAGTGTGAGAAGCCGCTGCCAGGCGCCTACTGGGATGAGACCTGTTTGTCTCTTCTTGCTTCTCGCATTTTCTGTGAAAGCAGAAACAATTTGGTAGTTTATTTACATGCACGTGCATGCGTGTGTGTATATGCGTACACCCATTTATAATAGAGTTGGAGATAACAAAGTATTTGCTTTGTTCATTTATTCACTTAATTATTGAACAGAAATGGATTAAACGTCTGTCAAATCCCCACAGTTTGGAAACTGTAAATCAGAATAAACAGACTGTAATAAAAGAAAAAAAGATGTGCTGTTATCACTGTGATCAGAGTTTGGGGTAGAGACGGAATTTTACTCAAGAGCTTTAGTAAAGCCCTATGAGATGGGAAGCTCCCTTCTTGGAGCAGGAAAGCAGAAAACTTTCTTTTCAGTGTTTCACCGGAAGGTACTAAGCTGATAAACTTCAGATAGTAACATAGTGACATTATAGAGCATCTGAATTGTGTGGCTAAAGGATACAGGGACACATAGAAAGGTAAATGATTTTGCAACATGCCTATATTGTTTCTGAAAAGAGGCTGGATTTTTTTTTTCCCCTCCCATATAAGAGTTTGTGTGAGGATTCTGAGATTATCATCAGAGAAGCATTTATCTTTTTATGTCCATTACTGTTCAGGTTAGGTTCATCAGTCAGTTTAGCACACAACTGACATCAATCATCTGCCTTTGTGTTTGTAAACCTAGATGTGGCTTATGAATTTATAAGCACATAAGTTGGTTAATGAGCCTCCTGGGAGGGAGGGGAGGTGCATCCTTGTACGTTGCCCTCCCCCAGTCCTGGTGTTAAAGAAGGCTGATGAAGCACCCTGGAAAACACTGTGGCACTTTATCCTTATTAGAATGATAGCTTCGTTACAAAGTTAGTGCATTACAGTGTCTTGGCTTCTTTCAAGATCAGATTTACTCATAATTGCTGCTGGTACAATGGCAATTTGTTACACTTAAAATGCTTGGCTCTCCAGAAGTCACTGTTAAGGAGTGGGGGGCTGGCTGCGTGGATCAAACAGATTTAACACTCAGGAAGACCGAAGGGAATACACATGTGCCCCTCGGAAGTGCGAAGCCGAAGCCTCAGCATCAAGCCAGCCCAGGGGAGTGTGGCCTCAAAAGCTGCCCTACTCTTTTGCTCTGGAGCTTTCTTGACAGGAGACCTGATCGGTGCGGCACTTTCCAGGGAGAAGGGAAAATTAGGAGAGGGCACACTTTATTTAATACTTTAGATAGTTCTGTATTCAGTTGTGGTTGACTACACATCTTTGAAATGCTATCTATTTGCACATTCTATGAGAACAATGAAATCCCTTCCTTCCCTCCCTCTCTACCCTCCCTCCCTCCCTTCCTTCCCTCCTTCCTATCCTCCTCCCTCCCTCCCTCCCTCCCTTCCTTCCTTCCTCCTCCCTCCCTCTTCCCTTCCTTCCTTCCTTATTTGCCTCTATCTTTCCTCCCTCCTCCCTTCCTCCCTTCTCTCTATAGACATCTTCCTTCCAAATATTTTTTATGTTCTACAGTAGTGACTACATCCTAAGGCAAAACTCCATTTTATGGTTCATGGTAATTCAAAATATGGATCTGGAAGGAAAAAGTAGTGTTTATCAAGCCTCTAAGGTATGCCGAGCTGTGGGTTAGGCAGTTCCTGAGTACTGTCATTTGATGTTTCCTGACAAACTTTTGAGAAAGGGGCGCTTCTTTCCAGGGAGCAGACCCATACAGACTAGGGCACCTCACCAAAGCCTAGGCTGTTTTCCCACACCCTGCTTTTCCTGCCTTTGTCTTTCTTCTTTCTGACAAAGATACAAAGTATGAGGGTAAGAAGTAACTGTTAAGAAAAGTTGCCATGATTTCCGCTGAAACTCTCAGGCAGGCTGAAAATCAGCTTCCCTTCTCCCAGACTTGAAAGCCCCTTCACCCACACCCATACTTGAAAGTCATTTTTAATGATTTAAGTAATGTTAAATAGGTTAAAACACTTCAACTTTAGTTGTAAACTGTAGCTTCCAATTAACAATAGCATTTAATTGGAGCTAGGGTACCATGGCTTCTACTAAAAATCAGAATAAAAATCATAATAGATACTTCCTGTGTACTTATCACATGTTATGTGCTTTATATATTAACTCAGTGTTTCTCAACCTTTGTTTCATTATTGCCCTGCTAAGGAGAAAATTTTAATTTAGTTTAAAATGAATGAAATTAAGTTGAATTTGAATTACATTTAATTTCTCCATTATGAGAAAAATTAAATACTAAGGGATACGCTTTTGTAGGACAAGGTTGAGCTTTAGAGGATCACAGACCATTATAGTTTTTTAAGAGTTTTTTTTCGCCATCCAAGATAATAGCCCTCTTGTTAAGAATGCATGCACTCACTCAAATCATTTGATGCTCTATAAGCCCTGAAAATTAGGTGCTCTTAATTAGTCCATCCATTTTACAGATGAGAAAACAAAGACCCAGAGCAGTTAAGTAACTTGCTCAAGGCATATTTACTAGTAAGTAGCTGAAGCCGTCAGTCTGTAGGTTCGTAAGCGCCGCGCCCTGTGGCCTCTAAGTTCCATAAGACGACGACTCATCAGCAATCATATTTTATGGAGTCCTTTCCCCTTCTCCAGCCCATCAGCCCCGGCAGTGGCTGCCCGGAACGGCACATTGTATCCAGCCCTGTATTTACTGTTTCCTTCTCTATGCACATCTCCATGGTAAAGTTTAACTTACAGATTAGCACAGTAAGAGATGAACAATAACTAATAATAAAACAAGACAATGTAACAACTTATTGCAATGAAAATTACATGATTGTGGTCTCTCTCTTAGATGATCTGGTTGTATCACACTTAACTTACTTGCACGATGTGAGATGATAAAATGCCCATCTGGTGAGATGAAGTGAGGGGAATGAGTAGGATTGTGACTTAGTGTGAGGCTACTACTAACCTTCTGACAATTTCTCAGAAGGGGGAGCATCGCCTTCTGGACCCCCCCCCCCTTGCCTGTGAGTGACCAAAACTGGGGAAAGCAAAACCGTGGATAAGCAGGGACAGCTGCTCTCTACAAAACAGTCATATTTGATCACAGTCTGATCAGGTGTATCTGGATGTGTCCCTCCTGGTGCGCATGCGGTCAGATTCTGGCCTTGGCATACTTTGTGATTCTCAGGGTGAACCCTTTCCTCTTCACCCCATCTTAGCCCTTTTCAAAATTCCTCACGATATTCTCTCCTTCGATCCTCCTGGTAACATGTAGAGCAGTAGGGACGTACCCCTCATTTTACAGAGAAGTCAGTGAGCCTAGGGAAGCTGCCCACAGCCGCGGTCGGGAAACTCCTGGCCTGGGCCAGCCCTGCAGACCGGTCATGTTCCCAAGACCACGTGTCTCCTCGGTCCCTTCTGGATCGTCTTCCAGGGCAGCCTCGGCTCGGGACGGGCTTTCGACATCTTATCACACACTTGAAAATACATTAATATCCTTCAGATGTTTCTTTGAGATAATTCTAGATTCATGGACAAAGCAGAGTGACTCACACTTGACCTTCTGTGAAATATAAGTGATTCATAGAAAGATTTGTGCCTGGTCGAAGGTACAAACTGCAAAGAAATGTTGGAACTCCGACTGGAAGGCACTGCCGCCTGGAGTTCAATTAGAAAGGAAAACAAAATACTTTGGAACTTGGTCAGGATTACAACATAGATGCAGGGTTTTTTCTTGGTGGCATCTCGTTGGTCTCCCCTCCCTCCTGTGCCTTCATATCTTTCTGTTCTCAGCGCTCTTGCATTGTCTTCCTCAACATTTCTCACATGGACTTTCGAAGCCTTCATTCACAAGAAGTTGTGGCAGACCACTCATAGCTTAGGCAGAAATTAAAGCTTAGGGGATAAAATATTAAGGGTGGCAGTTGAGACTCGAGCAGGGAAATTCCTCAGCGGGCCTCACTGAGCCCCATCCTACCCAATGGCTGTTGTCAGAGACTCACCCTGGCTATGGTCCCTGTGTTCTAAGTCCCACTGAGTGTTGGTTTCATGGGATTTCCTCTACCCCCTGCCTTTCCCGAGCCATGAGTGCCTGCGGTCAGGGAGGTCCACCTTCCTTTTCTGGTCACGGGGTCTTGTTTGACACCGAATCTTGATTCCGTCCCAGAAGAAGGATGCGGGCTGAGGGATGAGTGGTACGGCTTCTGCTCTTGGCTCCTTGCGTGACTGTGTTGGTGGTCTTGTGTGCCTTAGTTTCTCCATCTGTTTTTGTGGAAAGGATCGTCACATTCTTGGAGATCCCAGAATGGAATGTGCTGTGTAAACATCAGGCAGTGTTGTTATAATAAATAGCAAATTAGGGACTCGAGCTTAAATTTCCTACACTTGATGACTTGTGGGTGGACCATAGAATCAGAAATTGTCGCTGGGGAAAAAAAAAGTACCCTTCCTCCTATCTTCTTACAAAAATAGAATTTGAGGTTTTTGGCTACCATTTGCTGAGGAACACAGTCCTGCTTCTCCCTGTGGAAGGCTGACATGGTGTTTCCAGTCGAGTCTAGAATCCTGCTAATTAGCTGGCTTGTTGATATCTGCCTCAAAGCTTTTTGGTTTTCTCCTTCTAATTTTTGCAAATGTCATTCTTTAAAATTTAAAATATTCTGTGGAAAAACACTAATATTAATGCTAATAACATTTTTCTGTTAGGCAAGAAGAGAGGAGAGGATCTCCGTTCAATAGTCTGGTTTCCTCATGGAAACAATCACATGCACAGAGAGTCACAATTGCTCCCCGGTGGTGGTATGGCATGAGTGTTTCTCTTAGGTGACTTTGTTTTGAGAGATGCTGTTCCCCTTGAGCGTCCCACCAAGAGTCTAGGAGCGGGCACACATCCTCCTCTCTTACCTGAGAGTGAGAGTTTATGAAGCCAAAGAAAGAACAGCGACTTCATCCCTGAATTCCAGATCTTAGATTTCTCTTGTGCTATAGATGGTCATTTATTAGGAATACTATTATCTGCTCTGTCTATCTAAGTGGGATGTTGGGAGGTTCTAATGAGATTTAAAACTGCTTAGTAAATTCGAGATTATGTAAAAGGGACACATTTTTGGTGCTAAACTGTAGGGTCTAAATTGGGTAGCCTTTCTTCGCTTTCTGCGATGCCTGGGTGACAACAAGCCCCTTGGAGCAGACCTAGGACAAATCAGCCTTCGCCGCAGTCCCGGCTCAGCGTGCTAGCTGCTTGCTCCACCCCAGGGGGATCCAGGGAGATTCGGGAGTGGAGCCGAACCCAGTTTATGGGGACATTTTCAGCAGACTCTGTACACGTAGCAGTGGTCTGCCTAGCCTGACTGTGAACAACAGCTAGAAGAACTGTTTTGCGAGTACCCTGCGCATCTACAAAGCCTGCGGCTTGGAGACACCTTGCTTTAGGAGAAAAGCATGAGCTTCAGAGGCCAAAAACTTGTGGCTACTCCCTAGGTAAGAGTCACGAGCTGCAATCCGTGCCTCAGTTTATTCTGTCTCGCAGGTTTATTTTGTAGACGAATTGAGATAATGTCCATGGAATTTTCTTCCCATGAAGAGTGGACTCTTGGTTTGGAGTCAGAGCTAATTCTATCTTTCGCACCATTGCGCTGACAATGAACATTGGGGCAAATGATTTTAGCTCCGTGAGCAAAAGTTTCCTTCTGTATAAAATGGATATGGTAATAATAAGAACTCACAGTGATATGAGGATTACAGAGGCTAATTCCTGCAAAAGGCCTCTTGTAAATCTGAAAGCAATATGTTAACTCATTTGCTGACCCAATCCACATGATGCCTCTACTTTGGAGTCGGGCCCACAAGGAGTTAGCAATCTAGGGGGCAGTGAAAACAAGGATGCTGTAAGACCCTGATAGAGCTATGCCCACAGCTTGGAGGAACATTGACAGAAGAGCTGGGGAATCCGGAATAGCTTCCCAGGGCAGGTGTGACCCTTGAGCCAGCACTTAAAGGATAGAAGTCAGCCAGTAGACAAGAACATTACAGTGGCACAGGCCTTTTTAAGGGAGAAGGTGGGCAGAGTTTCAGACGTGTGACCAGAAATTTCAGTATTTAGGCCCCATTGCGTTTTGACGAGAGCTTAGATACGTGCGTATGGGGCGAGTGGGGCGGGGAGGGGAAGAGGTGGATAAGATGGATACCCTGGGGACCAGGTCTCAAAACACTGCTCATTCAGTGCTGAAGAGTTTAGGCTGCATCTTGCATGCGTCAGTGCACTGAGTGCATCAGTGGAGGTGATGCTACTGAGCCCCCGTGAGCTGTGCGGGCAGTTTGATATCCGCCTGCCGAGGGAGGGACTTGCCCTCACCCGGTTAACTTCCTGTTTGGTATTCCATGTCCACCAGTGGTACCCATTCCAGTGTGGCTGATCTTGGGGCGAACTCGGTGGCCGGGCACAAACTGAGCTATTTGCCAGGTGAAACTTCAGAATCCCCATGAAGGCCCTCCCCCATTGGTGTCACGTGCAGCAGTAAACATTCAACTCGAAAGGCCATTCACTGGACACTTGGCGTGTGCCTGGCTCAGCACTGGGCTAAGTGCAGGGGAGAAATAAGAATGAGTGAGACAAGGTTAAAGACCTGCAGGAATGATAATAGCCTTTGATTGGGCACTCAGTATGCGTCTGATGCGGTTCTAAGTACTTTACTTGTATTAACTCATTTCAACATTCCAGAGCCTTCTGAGAAGGGTATTATAGTCCCTGTTCTATGTAGGTTAAAATGAGCACTTTTGTACACCCAGTCAGTTTGTAGAGGAGCTGAGATTTGGGCTCACATGCCTAGCCTCAGAGGGTGTCCTCCAGTTCCTACTTCTGGTGGATGATGGAGTCGTGTGTATGACCAACTGGGAGGGAAGGAGGTTGTAGGGAAGAATTATACAGGCTGCAGCTAGGGTCCTTTTTCAACTGTAAAATCAAAACCACACTGACAAAACTTTGTTTTGCCTTCATTTCTTAAATCAGGCTAGAAGAGTCCATGAGAGCAATTGTCACATTCTAACAAGCTAGCGAGTTGGGGGAATGAAGGAGGGGTGGGGTGGGGGAGGAACAGGATTAGTCTGAAACAACCAGAGGTCAGGGAAGCTTAATAGACCAGATTTATGTGGGCTTGAAAACTCTAAGAGATCTCCCAAAGCCTGGGGGCAGCTAATCACTGAAAGGAAATGGGAAAAAAAGAAAAAAAAAAGAAAAAAACAAAAAACAAAAAAATCTTCAAGGCAATAGAAAGTATCGGAGAAAAATGTTAATATTCAGGGTAAATAAAGGGCATAGGATCATGGGGGAAAGACATGATTAAGGAAAGACTACAGAACACCAAAGGTAAATTTAAAATGCCCAAGACTGTAAATTGATTTTTGTTCCTATAAAGGCCCATTTAGACTTTTTATGTATCACAGGTATCGGTTTGTGTGTTGTTCCCCCAGATTGGATTTAGAGAGGAGAAGAAGGTCAGAGACAAGCATCAGGTGCGCTCGCGACTCTAGCCAGGCTCTGCTCCTTAATGTCCAACAGCTGTTTCCCAGGCACCTGCTAGGAGCTTGGTTCTCTGGGAGCTTCCATGACACGTTAGAATCTTCCAGAATTTGGAGAGTAGAAAGAGGCGTAGGTGACGCCAGGACCCGAGGCTTGGACGGCAATCGTGCCGGTCCAGCGGGGACCTCCAGTCTCCCCGACCAGTGATGCATAAGGCTCTCTCTACCCCAGATTGTTAGCTGGCTTACAGGGAAACTGAGATATGTACATGATGAGTTAGACTGAAAAGTGGAAAGCAGTACAGTGCGAGAGGACTTTATCGGGCAGCAACTTCTAATGAGACCAATGAGCCGCGTGACTTGGAGTGTCCCTGCTTTGACTGGTTATTGTGCCGCTGAACTGAATCGAGTCTTTGTGACTGGGCTGAGCCTCAAGTCCAGGCCTCCCATCTGCACCCTGTGCCTCATCCCCTGGCACGATGGCGGGGCTGGGCGACCCCCACATGGAAATGATTCCAGATTATGCTGACTTGCTAGAAAGTGATTTAAGATCCAGAGAAAATCCAAAAAATGTAAGACCTTTCACCAATGAGTGCTACCAATCAGTCATTATTTCAGAATGTATTCTCTCATTTAATCATTCCAATTTGACTTCTAATATGACAGCCGTCGGCCAGCCACGTGTGGCCTTGTTGCCTCTGACGTGGCTCCTCTGTCTGTGAAACTTGAGTTTTACTTTTACTTAATGTATTAACATGCAGTTTTAAAACCTACCCTTGACTCGGGGATTAGGTAATGTTTACGTGCGCGTGATACAATTTGGATAGGCGAATCTCCTCTTTGAAGGGTCGATTTTATGGAATCTAAGTGCAGATCAGGTATTTCCAGTGAGAATCTCGTATCCAAGTCAAGACGTGTTGTGTGGAGCACAAAACACAGGACCTAAAATAGCTCCTTAATAATTTCTCTTCTGCTTACGTGATGGAATGATAGCAGCTTGGATGAGCCGGGCTAGAGCGGAGCGTTAAAATTTATCTCACCTGTTTCCTGTTGCGGCTTTAATGCGGCCACTAGTGAATTTAATCTCGGCAAACGCGTGGCTTGCATTCTTTGTATTGGGTAGCCCTGATTCGGGCTGTGTTCGCCGCAGACAACCAGCATGGGGGCCGTGAGGTTATAGTCGCAGCAGAAGCCCAGGGGCTTCCTGTGGGAGATGGACAGTGACCAGATACACATAACTAAGCAGCCTGAATTCAGACTGCGGTGAGTCCTGGGAAGCAGTTATGCAGGTGGTGCTCGGGTGCTGGGGGGACCCTGTGGTTGGAGAGTGAGGTGGATGGCGGGGGGGCGTGCTCCTAGGATAAAGTAATAATTGAGTCTGGAAGCATGAGGGTGAGCCAGGAGAGATCATGAGTGTTCTTAACAGAGGTCTTTGATCTGGGCCTGGGAGGGTGGCCTCCTGTGCTTCCCTTCGCTCATTCAGAAACCCTCCTTGGGCTCCCGGGTCAGAAGGAGGGTGTAGAGAAAGCTGCTGGCTTGTGACCAGGCCTGGAAGTCGGGAGGCTCAGGGGCAGCTGGGCCAGGGGCCAGGCAGCCAGCCAGCACTTGGGGCGGGAGTCTGCTGGCAGATTCGTCGTCATCCGGGAGCCCGGGACGTTCAGGGCTCAGAATGTGACAGGGCAACTCCTCCATAGGAATCAAAACACTTCCCGTCTTGACAGCCCAGTATTCAGCGCAGAAGGCATAGCAGGTGGAAATGGTGGTGCTGGGGGGGTGGGGGGTGCCTGGCTCAACCCGGGAAAGGGACGGGACGCCTGGGATACACACTCATTGTTCACTGCTCCTGGAGGTCTCAGCAGAAATCTGCAAGCAGACCGAGTACAGCGTTGGTGATGGGCACACGGGATCTGCCCCACCTGTAGAGAGAGGCCCTCTCAGGGGGGTATCAAGGAGCTGGTAAGACCTCACCGCTGAGGCTGGCGGAGCCTGAAAAGGGAGCAGCAGAGGCGAGGAGTGGTGACCAAGTTCTGAATGGGGAGTGTGTGTAGGAGTTCATCGAGTGCGTTCTGAGGGCAGATCTGGGCTGAGGCCTGGCTTTTTGCCAATTGGCAAAACTGGTGGTGGAAACCTGGGTGACGAACTAACCCTCGCTGAGCCCCAGTTCCCCTGCCTCCAGGAGGCCAGCCAACCGCCTAGGACTGTTGCGGGGATTACACGATGGGATTTATATATAGCACCCCCTCATAGAAGGTCCCCAGTGAATTGTGGCTTTCGCTATTGGCACTATGTTCATTATGTACCTTTCTCCTTTTTAAAAAACATGACCATATAAAAGCAGAGTTAAAAGAGGCGATGAGGCCATCGCTCACAGGTTAGCATTTGGGGAAACTCGATCTGACACAATTGAGAGATTGCCCCACTAACACCACTCTAGGGGAAAAAATCCGATAGTCCTGGCTCCTCTGGGCTGCAGACTTGGGCAGGGCCGTAGAAATCACAGTTTTCCTGTGCACTCATTCTCACATTTCTACTTCAGACAACTGACAGTGAAAATCTAAGGAGCTTTGGTGTTTAAAATAAGCCACTTGGAAGAGGAGCTGTGGAGGGACATCTTTACCTTAGTCACTTTGTTGACCGCATCCACTACACAGAGCGTCCTGACCTTTAGCTTTCCCGTGGTCCTTAGGCAACATAAAGAGGCGTAGACTCTGTGCCAGGCAGGGGAGGGGCGGCTCGTGTAAGGCCGTTTGCTTGAGTTCATTTTTACTTTTGGTAAAGAATAATTCAGTGACTGTGTATCCTCTCGTGGAAGAGCATGGACTTTTAGATGGATATCCCAACTCTCATGTCCACGTAGGTCACTTGGGACACTTTGCTTGGCCTTTTGAATCTCAGTTTGCAGTCGGAGACATGGGTATACCATCCAACCGTTCCTTTTGTTGAGAGGATTGGAGGTTAGGTCGGTCGAAAGCCTGGGGCTGATACTGTGGATATTGGCGAGCAAATCTGGGGACACAGGGGGCTGTGTTGTTCTCCTGTCTCAAGGGAACATGTAATGGTGCTCGGGGTGGGATGGTGTGGGCCAGGATACCAGAAAAATCTAAATTCCATCCCTAGGTAGGTCACCTCATGGGGGGAATGTTCTCTGGCAAGAATACCAACAGGACGGGCTTCTAGGAACATCTATCCCAGTGCTTTTCTTTTTCTTGATATTTTTTAACCTCAAGACAGTGAACATTTCTTGCTTGGCTAATGCATTTGAGAACACTGAGAGCGTTCTGCCTGACGTTATCTCAGTGTCCCTGAATATTTTACGCGCATCTTGAGATAAAAAGAATGACATAACACTTGTGTTGAGAACACAGTTGGAAAAAAAAAAAAATGCCAACAATGGAGTGAGTTCTTGGGTGGGCAGCATCACTCCTCCAAAGACTGGCTCCTTCACTAAGCCCAGGGTCCCAGTTGCTTGTCCTTGACATTGGGAGGTTCGTAGGTGTGTTCATGTTTACGAACGACTGAGGGAACATAGCCCACAAATACCAATGCGTGACTAGTAACAGTAGAATTTGTTTGATGAATGCCATTATTAATTCATGGTTCATTTCAACTTCACATATTAAGTCCTCACTGCATACCTTCTGTCTGTGTATAACAAGGCAATTTCCTTGTAGGCCCATATTCCAAATCAGCACTTCATTGCCAAAGTATAAAAAGCTAAGTTTTTTTTAAAGAGCACCTTTGTCCCTTCTTGCCCTATTGGGGGGGAGGGTGTCATATTGGTTCGATGACCCTACAGACCAAGCATCAAATGTTGGGCTGTGTAATGATGGTCAGAAGGCAGACTTAAGAGGAGGAAGACCTTTCTTATCACAAAATAAATACAACCTCGCTTGGATTCAGGTTCCTCATTTGTAGACTGAAGGGCTTGAGCTTGATAATCTCTAAGAACCCTGCCCAAATGGCAAAGGGCCCATGGTGGAACACAAGGGAACTAAAGAAAGCCTACCGTCGGCCCTTGTCTTGTGCTTATTGGTGACTCTTGTGGTAAGGCTATTTTCCCCTTCCTTACGTGTATGAATCAAGGACTAAATGATGTAGAAAGCTAGCTCTTCACTTTTTTAAAGTCACTGATTCCAGAATAGGAGGGAATTCTTGGAAAGAACAATATCCTAAACCTCCCAGCTTCCCCCCCACCCGAGGGCCCCAGATTCCCAACAGTGATGTGGTTTACAGTTAGGAAGCAGAATCTGGCATGTTGAGCCATCGAGGGCTTGTTAGACATGGCAGGGGTGCGTGTGTTGCAGAAACAAGAGCCAGGCCCTGCCCTCAAGGGGGTTTTCCTTGTGAGGCCATGTTGGCTGCCTTTGGCCCTGGGCCCTAGTAACAGCTAGTGCATCTAGAAGTTACTCCAGGGTGAATGCTCTGGGGGCATGTCAGCCAGTCCTGAGAAGGGTCATGGTGTCTCCACCCTGGAGAGACAAACAGGAAGGAGAACTTTGTCTAGAAGTCTTTATGGAAGTCTGCCTCAGCAGGTGGTTTACCAACTGGGGACCGGCCTTAGTGCTGTCCGGCGTTATGTGAGGGGAGATTGGGGAACAAAACTCTGACCTTTGAATCGTATTCTGAAGAGTACGGGGGTTGCTCAGAAGTGAAAAATGACCTCACAGTTGTCACTTCGCTGGACAGTGGTTTCTAAATATCTACTTAAGATAGGGGATTTATGGGGCGCCTGGGTGGCTCAGTTGGTTAAGCGACTGCCTTCGGCTCAGGTCGTGATCCTGGAGACCCGGGATCGAGCCCCACATCGGGCTCCCTGCTGGGCGGGAGGCCTGCTTCTCCCTCTCTCACTCCCCCTGCTTGTGTTCCCTCTCTGGCTGTGTTTCTCTCTGTCAAATAAATAAAAAATCTTAAAAAAAAAAAAAAGATAGGGGATTTATGGGCACCTGGGTGGCTCAGAGGGTTAAAGCCTCTGTGTTCAGCTCAGGTTGTGATCTCAGGGTGCTGGGATCGAGGCCCACATCAGGCTCTCTGCTCGATGGGGAGCCTGCTTCCTCCGCTCTCTCTGCCTGCCTCTCTCCCTACTTGTGATATTTCTCTCTATCAAATAAATAAAATCTTAAAAAAAAAATAGGGGATTTATTGCATACACCACCCAGAACCAGGCAATTCACCGTCCCATCCTTGTGGGAATGTGCTCTTGAAAAATCTTTCTTGCTATAGAGACTCATGTTTGTAGTGGTTTTTCTGGATTTCCAGACAATTCACTTAACTGTACGTGGACCTACCCATGTTTGAACCCCCAGTGTGTTCTTCTCTCCTGTCGATACACCTAAGACAGTTTTGCCCCAGACTGATGGGGGTGGGAGTGGGGGTTGGAAAGGAACTATTTTCCATCATCCCTCCTGTGTGCCCTGCACGTTGGGACACAGAAGATGAGGCCACTAATACTGAAATAGGCCCAGTCCGTCAGGCAGATTACAGAGTGAGTGTTGCTTCCTAGAATTAAATCTAGAGCCTTCTAGTTATATCTCCCCTATTTCTACACAGCAAAAATACTGGGAAACCATTCATGGCTGCAATTTCTTTTATGTAAAGGAAAATTAGTTCTGTCTCTACCTGGCTTCTGGTCCTCTCGGTCTGGGACATAGTCCGTCTCAGTAGACAGGAAAACTCCAAGGCGAAGGGAGTATTTTTCTCTTGAGTCTGAGTACAAAAACCAGGTAATGGGTGTGAGCTGTAGCTCTGAAGCAGCTAAGATGTGCTTAGAAGGACATATTTTACCAACGCCGCTTTAGGATGAGGGTTCCAGGTTTCTGTATCGGTGACCCACTTCCCAGAGTGCTGTGTAAATAAAAACATGCTGGCTTATTATGCTGAGTGAAATAAGCCAAGAAGAGAAAGTCAAGTATCGCATGGTCTCACTTACTTGCGGTGCATGAGGGGCAAACTGGAGGACAGTGGCAGAAGGAAAGCAAATGGGAACTAGGGTAATCTAGGGAGGGAAACGAAACAACAGAGACTTTGAACACAGAAACAAACTGAGGGACTTGGAGGGAGGGGGGTGGA
>PITA01001688.1:0-102331 GCA_004023965.1 Spilogale gracilis | reverse complement strand
ATGGGTACTGGGGACACCTAAAGCGGGGAGCACTGGGTGTGGGGAATGGGGAATGAATCTTGAAACACTGGAAAAAAAAAATTTAGTAACAATAAAAAAAAAAACAACAACAAAAAAAAACAAAACATGCTGAAGCTTTCAAAAGGCTGCAAGACCGAACAGCTGAGAGCAAGAAGGGACCACGGGGGATCTTCCGGGGCTAAAAACCTGTGTCCCTTGGTGTTACAGTGAGCCCACCCACTGGGCTGTGAGCCCTGGAGGGCTGAGACCAGCCTTTCAGCTAATTGCTAGCAATTAAACTACATTGTCTTCCCTGCTCCGGGAAGTCTGAGGCTTGTTGGTAGAGTGACTAATGAAACCAGGTTCGGGCATCTGATAGGTGCTCAGTGAAGGAGTGATTTTGAAAGTATGGCAAGGACTATGTGTATCATCAAGGGTTGAAGTCAGTTCCAGGAACTAGACCCGTTCTCCGGAAGTAGCCTTGACCGCCAGCCTGAGTATGTTACAAAGTCCTCTATGTTCTTCATGTATTAATAGGCAGATTAATTCACTTAGCAGGTGCTTCACATCCGTTGTCAGCCAGGTGACCTGCCACATGCCAGGGACGCTGATACGGAAAATATGGTCTCTTTCTCCTAGGAATGTGTGCTTTCATGGAGAAACCGGCAAATAGTTAAAATGCTTTTTGATTGTAGTTGTGGGAAAGAGAAGCCAGTGCTCAAAAAGTCCCATAGAAGGAAAGACACCCTCACCAAGGAAGGTGCTGGGATGAAAGAATTTACTTACTGAGGCCCTCTGGCAAGTGGTTGGAAGATGTAAGAAACAAGGGCCAAAGTGGATCGACATCCCGAGATGATTAGGGAGCTCGGCGAGCAAGATAAAACAAAGCCAGGGTCTGATTTAGGGTTAATGGCTAAGGAAATGCTGACAGTAGTCTGATCTGATCTTTCTCACAGAGGCAGACTTACCAGCTCTCTTGTCAGTGGTAGGGGCCAAGTGAAATGGTTTCTGGAATCTTTTGTGACCTTCCTTTGTTGGGAGCTTATTTACCTACATTACCATAGACTTTATTATGTACATTACTTCTTTTAACATGGCTTTGGAAAATTGTAAGACATCTGTGTTCATTAGAATTCTTCTATGAAGGGCCTGGAAATCCACTCTGATGTGAAACATCATGGCTGCCCTCAGAGTTCTGACGTCAACAAAGCTTTCCTTGGTTCCAGTCTTCAAGGCTACTGCTGGCTACTCCATCAGGAAAAAAATAGTTGAGAAATTGGTCTGCATAAAACAAACAATGGAAAATTCTTAAAACAGCTTTATTATTTTTTTTTATAATCTGGATCCCAGTTCTTGAAGGTTAATGCAAATCATCGTAATGCTAGACAAAAAGTAGATCTAAAAATTTCAGAGGTTGCATAGAACTTTACTAACGATGGGATCTTCGATCCTCTGAGACTCTTCTCTGGTTTGACAGAGCCAGGGCTCCTGTCTCACTGTATCTGAGACATGGCCTACTTTGGAGGGTGGAGATGAGGGGGCCCAGATCATTGATTGGCCCCACTGCTTAATACCCCCCACCCCCGCCGTTGGCCTCAATGGCAACTTTTTGACCCCTGGGGTCTACCCGTTCATCTGATCTTAACCCTGTAAGCTTGTAGGGAAGGAAATTGAAATCAAAGAGGTAACGGGCTGTGTGAGAGCAGATCTCCTGATTTCTGGTCCAGTGAGCCTTTAAAAAAACTTCTATGCTCAGTGTCGCGCTCTGATCGTTTGGGACTAAACCGAAGCTTGCTGTTCTTGGGCTAATGAAAGAAGTCAGCTCCTTGGTGGGCATCATTTGGTACAGCAGTGCTGTGGCTGCTTGGCGGGTATTCCCGGGGCTAAGCGGTTGGCATGAGTCTACCTGTTCACTCCTTGGGTTCAATTACCTTCCCCGTTTGATGTCTGGAGGTTGAGTAACTTGTCTGAGGTTCGCCTGCTTTTCAGGGGATCAGCAAGAATTCTCAAACACAGACTCCTTGGACTCTAAAGACCCAACCTGGAATCACTAACCATCATGCCTCCCTTTGTCTCATCTTGTCAGTTCCATGTAATTCAGAGCAGTTAAGGATTTTAGTCCCAATGAGTGAGTTGTTTCTGTTTGTTTGTTTTTTTAATTTGGGAAATTTTCAGACCTTGAGCTTTATGTGCTCTTAAATTACAAGTCTGAAGGTGCCCTTGAGGGGAAAGATTGATGTCATCATTGCCAGGACTGGGCTAAGAATTCTCTTCCTGATTGAGATTTTTATTTTTCACTCATTAAACACTTCTACCATTTGCAAAGCGTGTCTTAACCCATTTTACAATGCCTCCAGCTGAGTCATTGAAGACCTCTGCAAAATTCCTTGCTTGGATGATAAAAGCTCTAGCATTACTCCATTTTCTGTCCTCTCTTCCCTCCTTCCCTGACCCTTCACCCAGGAAGGCTTCTAGTATAGTAATAGGATCAGCTTTGACTAAGGTCCAGGCATAGAAATGTGGTGGCCCAAAGGGAGAAGAAAAAAAATGTGCCTCCCGCAGCCACCAACCTGTTCCCTCAGCTGAGAGGATCTTTCAGAAGGGAGCTGCTGTGCTCTATGGAAACAGACCTGGGTGTGGATTTACTTAATCAGGATGGTTTCAGGTCCCTTACTATCCTGTGACTTGACTTCCCTGTGCCTCAGGATCCCCACTGGTTAAACGATGAGCTCTTCCTGGGGCATCTGGGTGGTATTAAAGAAAGAGTAGATAGACTGTATTTTGCACAGAACATAAACAAGAAGTCAGATAGTTAGTTGTACTTCCCAAATTATTGTAGCCAATGATTTCTAGATCCATTGGAAATCAAAGGACTGGAAAAGCCTGCCACCACCTATATGATCTGTTCCTTAGCTCAGCACATGATCACTTCCTTGGTTTCTCCTGAGCCTAATCCTATCTGAAAATGTCATAAAATATTTCCCTCCTCTTTCCAGTAAGAGTAACCGAGAGCTTTTCTGCTTTCCCTTACATGTGTGGGGCTCTTCGTGTAAGAGCAGTGAATGCACTCATTCCTTCCGTAAACTCTTACTGGGGGCCTGCTCCGGGCAAGGCACCGCACGGCTGCTCTGGGGGTTGGAGACAGTCTGAGGCTGTCCTCACCCTCTTGGACCTTCACAATATCACGGCATAACCCTCCAGTTCTCTCTGGCTGGGGGTATCGCTGTTCATCCTCTGCCTTCCCTCACCTGGACACCGAGCGGCTAGGTGTTACACTGAGCGAAGTCTCAGGAGCACGCTCAGGGGAGTGACAGTTTTGATGGCCCTTTCCTCAGTAGCCAAGACTCAGTAGGGCTGCTGGGAACTGTGGTCCAGGCCGGCTGCCACACCAGGGCTGAGAGCCGGAATGTGCCAGAGTAGTGCTTGCCCAGGGCCGGGGCGCCTGGAGATGATTGCTGACAGCCCCCGGGGGCGGTAAATGCATCACATTTCCATGAACATTGACACAACGGACTCCAGGGTGAGCCATCCAAAACACACAGCGGGAAGGAAGGAAGCTGGACGGGGGAGAGCCTCAGCTCCTGGGTCTTCACGCTGAAAATGTGTCAGGTTTGATGACAGTGATGAAAATGTGTTTTCTCTCTCCTTCCACGAGTGTCGGCCCCAGGGCTCCTGTAATCGACTGCGGTGGGTATGGATTACGAGTTCGGGGAGAGGGAGGCCCACTGGAGTGACTTGGCACCCCTCTGCCGGTCAGACAGGCCGCCGGGGAGCTGGGTGCCGCTCTGCCTGGCCTTCGCGGGGGGCAGGCAGAACGCCCCCAGCCCGTGCACTCCTCCATCACGTTCTGCTCCAGACTCTTAGGGCTCTGACCTGCAGGTTTGTTTGAGTACCATCTTGCTGAAAGCGTCCTTGGCGGTTTCTGAGGTGAGGGGACCGCCCTGAAATTGAGAAAACATTTGGTTTGCTTCGGGCAACGGGATCTGGGTGGGAATATGCCAGTCCCTTTCCCAGTTGGCCCAGGGATTTTTGGACCGCATCTTTCCCTGAGGCTCAAAGGCAGGCTGCTCCCCCACCCTGACCAAAGTAGCTGTTTGTTAAATATTTCAGAGGGTGATGAGGGTGTTTAAGAGCTGCCACAACCCCAGTGTTTTCGTTGCAAAGCACCCCTGCCCGCCCTGCCAAGTATAAGGTTAGAGTTCCAGGGGAAAAAAAAAAGAGGGGGGAATATAATAGAAACCCAAGTCAGAGACCCACTCCAAAAACGGACCTTTCTCATTTCTCTCTGCTGCTTGGCCCACCTGACTTCTCCCCACCGGTGACTTCATACTACTTGCTTGCTTAGGGATTTTTGAGGTCATTTTAGGTTTAAAAAATGTAGATGAACCTCCGGAGAACATAGAACATTTATGCAGACCTCATGCATTCGCCGCTAAAATTACATATTTATCTTCTAGCAGCAGGAGGAAGAAAAGACATTGACTTTTACTCCAAACCCCTATTTGATTCAAAGCTAGAGCTTGCCAACATAACGGTTGGTACTTTTTTGATTTTTGAGATTTGAAACCTTGACAATGAAGAGATTTAAAGAGAAAGATGAAAAATCGGAAGCAGCCAGAATATTGAGAATGCCTCACACTGAAAAAAAGAATTCAGTGGGTGAAATGAAAACTTCCAATACCCAATGGTGACACAAGGGGACTCACCCTTCCACCCCGTACCCAGATCTTTCCAGTGTGATCTAAATCATAGCAGTAGGGTCCATGGCAATTTAGAAGCAAATGCTGTTGTTATTTATATATTTAAATAGCTAGGAGAACAGGACAGTCTGTGCAGTGGAGCCGAATTAGTCACTAGGGAAGAGTATTTCTCCCCATGTGAATAGAGCTTTCAGGATCATTGTGAGCTATGGGATGAAGAAGCAAGATCCTGACATACTTTTGAGATTTAGCAGATCACCCCATGTCCTGTGCATGGAGAAATAATGAGAATGACTCCCTCTC
Organism: Spilogale gracilis; assembly: GCA_004023965.1. NCBI lineage: Eukaryota > Metazoa > Chordata > Mammalia > Carnivora > Mephitidae > Spilogale > Spilogale gracilis. Next base: position 97,328 of record PITA01001688.1, on the reverse strand, counting down.
CATTGCCAGAATTTGCCTCATTTTTTTTTTTTTCTTTTTTTTTTTTTTTTTTTTTTTTTTTTTTTTTTTTTTTTTTTTTTTTTTTTTTTTTTTTTTTTTTTTTTTACTAATTCTCCACTCTGTACAAAATAATGCTCGGCTTTGTATTCACTTGAAAAGCAAGGGTATGCAGTATTTGCGAATGCAGGTCTGGGACTATCACGAATGACTGATACATAGAGTTGCAGGATTGGTCAAAGAGAACCAAAATTCATCAAGTGATTAACACTTGGTGGTAGGGTAAATTTGTCAGTCTTTCAGATGTCTCCAACCTCAAGTATACTAAGGACAGAATGAGATTAATGTGTCGTGTTGAATAGGTTTTATTCCATTGCCTGGGCTTTCAGATTGCTTAGAGGATGATGATTCAGAAAACAAATACATAGAGAACGAAGTCCTGCCACTGTATTTTTACCGTCGTGGTAATCTTGATCCCCGAGTGAAACTGAAGGGAATTCTATGCTGCCCCAGTCTAATCCCTGAATTAAGATTGCATTTAATCAAAAGTGTGAATTTAACCCCAGGCGGCGTTCAGACAAGTAGGATTAATTTTAGATACTTTCGAATTCTGTTTCCTTGTAATACTTTTAAGCAATCAAAATTTTTTCAGATTGCTTACATTAATTGTCCTAAAATAGAAGAAACTGAAATCCAAGTTAGAATATGCAAGATTCTTTTGATATAATTTTGCCATTCAACAAGTACTCTAATGAATTCATATCACCACGTGCTGGGCATATCTGTGCGTGCACACACGTTTTTTTTTTTCCAACGGAAATTGAATTCTGTTTTACCCATTGGAAAAACATTCTGGCATGACTACGAACAGGAAGCTTTTTTTTTCTTTGAGATGGCAAATTATACTTGTCTCGAGAAACAAGTACATTATGTTTGAGATAGACATAAGTATCTTGCCTTCAAGGGATTTCAAGAATGTTTAAAGAGCGACACATCAATGGGGAAATGAACTGAAATCTTCTGAGATTAGCTTTCCTAGAAAGGTAAAGTTAAAACAAATATGTTGTCATTGAAACTTGGCAAGAAACTGTTGGTGATGGGTATTCTCACTGGTACTAGGATGGGCAAAGCCTTAGATTGGTATGTTCAAAAATAAACTTTCTTTAAAGAAATAGGTCCTAACCTTGTCTTTTCTTACCAATTTGACACCTTTTCTCACTTATCTTTGAGTTGGTTTCTAGTCATTGCCTTGATCTTTATATTTTTCCTTCCATAAATGCTTTTAAAGATTTTATTTATTTTTTAGAGAGAGAGAGAGAAAGCAAGAAAGTGAGGCAGTGAGCCAGAAGGGACAAGGGCCAGAGGGAGAGAGAGAGAGAGAGAGAGAGAGAGAGAATCTCAAGTAAACTCCATGCTGAGCATGGAGCCTGACGTGAGGCTCGATCTCATGACCCTGAGATCATGACCTGAGAAATCAAATGTCAGATGCTTAACCAATTGAGCCACCCAGGTGCACCCCATAAATGCTTGTAAAATCGCACTTTGCTGAGGGCTTTGACTGTGGACTAGTCCTTGGCCACTAAAATGTGGGAGGTGGTCTTTATCACTGGGAGAAAGAAAGTACTATTAGCTCTGTGAGATCCATCAACTTGATTTAATCTTTGGCTCTTGCAGGTTAGGGGATGATGACTAGCATCTTCGGTAATGTTCCAGGTTTTTGACCTTTGTCAACAACTACTTAATTCTGTGTTTATCCGTTTTAATTGTGGATACTTTCTTTGTTGCTTCTGAGATTTACACCAGAGGGGGGTGGAAATGATCCCATCTCAAAAGATCAAAATCTGTAGAGCCCTGAGTTCCAAGCTGGGGACAGGGATGATTGCCAAAGTAAGAAGGGTTCCATGATACATTAGAAATATATGGAATTGGTGTGTCAAGCGTGGTTTTTCTCAGTACACATTTAAAGTTTTGTAAATTGTTCCATATCTGGTCAAGTTGAGATTTTTAAGAACCTCATTTTTAATTTATAATAAATGTTTACAACTTTGATTTTTTCAAAAAAGCCAATAAACGGCAAACACCCATTAATAAAAGTCTTAATGATAAAAAGTATATGGAATTATGTATAGAAAGAACACATCCTTCATTAATACCTTAACATCCTCTTCATTCCTGGCAGCATAATCATCCTCATGCTACCATCTAACTGTTGAAAAACAAAGTTTCCTATTATACTTGGTAGGATTAAGCAGATACATTTTGTTGTATTCTTTCCAGTTTAAGATTTCATATTTTTTAATAACTCAAAAACTTAGATATACCTACTGAAAAAACATATTAATGCAGTGTGAGAATACTGTACATCCATCTCCAACCATTCATGGAGGGCTCACTGCTAAACATTGCCTTTCTAGGGATACTAAGACCTAGCTCCTTTCTTCCAAGGGGTGAGTGGGGAATTCTGATTCTGCCATCAGAATACAAAGTACTAAGTCCTGCAGAGGCTCCATTTGCAAAACATAGTCTGTTTGGAGTCTCACAACAATTTTAAAACATTTTACATATAAAAATATGAAATGCCAGAATTCACATTGTTTGCCCAGAGTGGCCAGACTAATGACTGGTGGTCTACCAAGAACTCAGGCAGTGTGTTTTCCCATGTCAGGACTGTGCCCTGCCGATCTGTGGCATGGTCTAGCACAGCTCTACCCCCTGCACATACCAAGAACTCACACTAGATACTTCTCCATGGAGCCCCAGCAATAATTACTTTGTTTTTAATGTAGCCTACTTCAGTGTTAAATTGTTTTTGCAGTATTTGTCCAACAGATATGATGTCTTTTTCACAGAGTTGCAAAGGTGGTCATTGATAATGTCCGAAGTGGCCAGATGAAGTAACTATGTGGTCTGGTACCTAGTAGAGTGTGCTAAACCTGCTCCTACGCCAAATAGCGTCATGTGCCCTTCCTCCTTCCCTTGTGCTTGCATACTTTGTACTTGGGACACTTTCTGCCCTAGAAATCATTTCATACTTTCTCTGCTGTTTAGGTGACATTGAACTTGTGGTTTTTACTCTGCAAGTGAAAGGTCAGAATCTGCCTTAAAGCCCCTTATTGGACCAGTTTATAGTGACGAGCATCACAAGGCTATCATCCCTAGATACAGGCAAGAGGGTCCCCTGACGAGGACCTCGTTTAGCCTTCTTTCAGCCGACTTTGTTCCTATCAGCTGGGAAGGCGGTGGGTCTTTCAGGACATGCCCACCGTGAACCTGCGTCACTTCTAGATTGTATTTTTGGTACTTGTTGACCAGATGCCTGGGACTCAGCTTCCATGACCTGTGAGAGCCTCCTTCTTTATCCACAGGAGGGTGCAATGCAGTATTGGTATACTCGCCCCTAGGCCCTGAGGGGTCGCCGTGAGCATCCCTGGCCTATGGACAAGCTGTAGACAAAAATACGGACATCTGGTCATTCTGGGTCTTTTGTATGAGCGACTCACGTTGCCTGTAATATTTTCTTTTGAGACATTTATGTGGCTGGGTCGCTATTATTCAGAATTCTATTAAAGAGGCCTTTCTCGACCCCCTTCCCTGTAATATCCCCCTCCTTAATACTGTACATCACCATATGTTACTTTTTGTGCTATGAAATTCTGTTACATAATCTTATTTATTTACGTGCTTATGGTCTACCTTTCAGTAGAATGAAAACTGCCCAAAGGTGGGAAATTGGTTCTTCTGCCTGGTGCCATCCCACAGCATCCACAACAGTGCCTGCTCCATAGTAGATACTTTATATGACATTTTTGGAGTGAATAGACAAAGGGCCTTGAGGGCGCAAGTAAGTTTTACTGCTTCAGTTGGATGCAACATTGATATTTTCCTTTTGCGTGTCCTCTTATCAAAAGTGGGGAGAAAAAGAAAACTGGGAACAAGTGAGGAAATTAAATGTTGAAAAGCATGCACATATTAGTGGAATCATTTAAGGGTCAAAATAGGACTCAAATTCCCTCAAAGTAAGTAAAGCGGTTTGACCAATAATGTTAGGAGTTTTCCACGGAACAAAGAATGTGGTGAAATTGATGACCCACTTCTGAAAGTTTGATGCTAATTAGAAAATGTTACGGCAGTTAAAGTTTTTCACTTGGGCCCATGTGGTCTTCGAGTACACTGTTCTGAATGCACACAACTTTCATTTCAATGACCTTCCAAAAATGGTGTGATTCCTCGTATTCCCGGCTAGACGGTTCTCTAATGTAAGACTCTGATGTTTACACTCATTAAATAGGATTCAAAGTGCCTTTCTCAAGCACATCAAGTACAATCCTCCATCAAAAAGTATGTGTTTAGGAGGGTATTGTGGTTTTTAAACCTTTTATTAGATTCTTTGCTTCTTTCACTGGTTGATTCTGATTTCTGAATCGGAGTTTTAGAAGACTTTCAAGATGCGTTGGCTTCAGATTTTAGGGTTTGGGAGTGACTTGCAGTATTTAATTGTCTTCCTTGGCCGTTCTCTTCCATAATGAAGAAGTACACAGCCCTCGTGCACTTAATATGTATATATATGTATATATATTTTCATTTTTTTATGTATATATATTTTAATCAAGGCAGCTCTGTGTATTTTGTTCTCAAAGTCAGAGAAGAAAAAGGAGGGGAGAAATCGGTACGTGCTCTTTTTTCCACCCTATTTTGTCAATGGTACTCAAAAGATAGAAACTATGCAATGCTACATATTTTATTTGCCGGCAACTACTTCATCAGATCATGAAAGGAATAATAAAACTTACTACACTCCTTTCTCAATATTAATCTCACACCTTCATGGAATGACTTAGGATCATTTATCAACTGGAGCACCTATGTAGCTCTATTGCATCTTGCATAAACTTTTTATTCCCAGTCAATTCGGAGAATAGAATATATAGATAGAATTTCCAAGCTAGAAGGAGACTAGAGGGCATATTTTGTCTGTCTTCTCTCATTTTACAGATAAGAGTCCATGAAGATTTTCAAGGTCACACAGGTGGCTGGTCGCAAATCTAACAGTGTAAGCCAGTTTCCCCAAATTCCAGCCACTTTTTTTGTAAATATTTATACACATTTTCTCAATACTCACCATGTTAAAACGTTATACAAAGCCATCGAAGATGTTTTTTATATACTATTTTTCTCATGTCTTCAAAAAATATGTTGTAATTCACACATTCGTTCATGTTTGAGATCATTGGACTATATGATAGTAATCAACCAATAGAACATATATACATGGGTTTTTTTTTCCCTTGGGTGGGGAGCAAAACAAAGTTTATTGAGCGATAATATGAAGCTCTTGAAGAGGGAGGGGACCTGGAAAGGTTGCCCCCAATGGAACATAGTAACCTAAAAGAAATTTTAAGTTGTTGGTGTAGATAACATATTCACATAGTTCAAAGGTAACAGAGTATTAAAGGGCACGTAGTAAAGGTTTCCTTCCTATATGGAGGGGCGTTGTGTGTAATCACCAGAGAAATGTAAAGATCATGGTGTTCTTTACAGACTGTGTCTTTCTTTTCAATTCAAGTTGTATTATGGAGACTGTTGTCTGTCAGTATGTAATTTAGTCAGTTACATTCTCTTTTATGGTTGCATCATACAACATTGTATTGCTGTCATGATTTATTCATCTCTATCAGTATATATTCAGGTTGTTTACAACTTGCAGTTATTACTAAAGGGTTTAGTAAATAGCCTTTCATATTTACATGTGTAAATAATTATGTAAGAATGATAAATCCCTAAAAGTAGAATGACTTCTTGTAGAATTTTTTTGGATATTGTCCAGTTACAGTCCAAAGAGCTGGATGGATTTACATCCCCATCATCATTATGTGAGAATGATTGTATCATGCCCTCACTAGTAGGATGTTATCTCTTTATGTTTATATAAGGTGGAAGAGTGATTATCTTGGTGTGGTTTTCATTTACTTTGGTCTTTATCAGCATGAAGTTAGGCTTTTTTTAATATGTTTAAAAAACTTTATCTTTTCAAAGATTACTATACTCATATCCTTGTTTTCCTCCAAATTTCTTGTCTTATTGATTGCAGAAACTCTTTATATATGACAGAAATAGCCTTTCGTCTGTAGGAGGGGCTGGAAACTTTCCCTGTTTGTCTTTTCAAAGATTACTATACTCCTATCCTTTGCCTGTGTTCTTAATGAATTTTCTCTTTCTGATTGTAGAAACTCTTTATATATTAGGGAAATCACCTCTGGTCTGTAGGAGCTGGAAACATTTCCTATTTGTCATCTGCCTTGCTTTTGAGGGTTGTTTTTTTGCCATGACACATTTATTTTTTTACGTTGTTTAGATGTGTCACTTTTTCTCACATTTTTTGATTTGCATTATTACTTGGACAAGCATTTTGCACTCTAAGATTATTTTTTGAAATCTCCCATGTTTCTCAGATTACTTTTATGGTTTTATTTGTTTACTTTTACATTTAAATGTCATACATTTGGAATTAGTCCTGATGTAAAGTGTTAGCATGATTTCAGTTCTATTTTTTCCCTAGTTGGTTGTTGTTTCAATATCACTTATGAAATAATCTGGTTTTCCCCTACATGATTTAGAATAACAGCCTTATCATATACTTATTTTCATATATTTGGGGTCAATTTCCTGACTTTCCTTTCCATTAAAATCTGTTGACATGTTTTATGTTTTAATCATCATTTGTAATGCATTTTAATATCTGAAGAGTTAGCTCCTCCCTACTGCAAGACACATTTTTTTTTTAAAAAAAAGATTTTATTTATTTATTTGACAGAGAGAGAGCTCACAAATAGGCAGAGAGACAGGCAGAGAGAGAGGAAGAAGAAGGCTTCCTGCTGAGCAGAGAGCCCAATGTGGGCCTTGATCCCAGGACCCTGAGATCATGACCTGAGCTGGAGGCAGAGGCTTATTCCTTTGAGCCACCCAGGTGCCCTGCAAGACACATTTTTAACATGAGACTTTTTTTTTTTTTAATTTCAGCCTTATTGAGGCATAATCAACATAGAAAATTGTAAGATATTTAAAGTGTATATTGTAGTGCTTATATATATGATTCTATCATATATATATAATGTAAGGATTTCCTCTGTCTAGTTAATTGACACTCATTGCCATATATGTGTGTGTATATAGACATAAACATTTTTCTTTTTTTGGTGGGAACATTTAAGTTCTACTTCCTTAGTGGATTTCAGTTTTAGGACAGTGTTACCAAATGTCATCACCATTACGTTCGATCTTCAGTCATATATTAGATCCTGAGACATTACTCACCTTCCCGTTGAATGTTTGTACCCTTTTACCAACCTGCCTCTGTTTCTCCCACCCCTCAACTGCTGGCAAACCACTTTTCTACTATTGCTACAAGTCTGGCTTTTTTTTTTTTTTTTTTTTTAAGAGTCTGCATATAAGTGATGCCATGTGGTATTTGTCTTTTTTTTTTTATTTTGTCTTTTGTTTTCCAAGTATATTTTACAATAACTTCCATAATATGTATTCCTATAACTTCTTTTTTATCCTATTTCAGAAAGTTGTTAAATTGCAAAATAATGGGATAGTTCAACTAAGATGGTGGCAGGGGTGGGGGGGGTTTCAGTTTCCCAGAATGATCACTTAATGTGCTTTGTTTGACACGTGAAATCTTGTGAAAGAGAACATCTTTCAACAAAGATTCTGGCGAGGCGGATGCCCACTGTTCACTTGGATCACATGGGGAGGGGAGCTGTATAGGTAGAGGGAGGGAGTGTCCTTAAAACCACAGAGCGTACATGGGTTGAAGTTAATGGAAGATACACTGATGACTTCAAAGATCCTGTGGTTTTTATAGTCTGGATTAACTGTAGTTCACTAATATATAAAAAAATAGGAAAAAAAAATAGAACCTTCAGAAGTTAAACCAGTGGGGGAAAGCACATAGTTTTCCTGTTTTCCCGGGCTGGCCCTAGTTTTATGAAAATGAATTGCTGAGCGTCTTTTCTGTGCATTGGGGCTTCTTGGCCAAAAGCGAAATCTGTGTAATGTGTTACCTCTGAGCTTTTTCTTCAAGGGCTCAAGGACACACATATGAATAATGTCTTAAAAATATAAAGTTAGTCTTTCCAGCCATAGAAATCTTCCCATCCAAGAGGTGCCTTTCCTACTTCCCAAAATATGTAGGGCTATATACTCATACTCCTAAAGCACCAAGACAGAATGCATGCTATCTGATACTAAAAACAAACAAACAAACAAAAAACAAACAAACAAAAAACCCCACTGTACTTTCTTGGCAATTTCAGTCCTGTGATCAGACAGAGAGACTTGTAGTCAGACCTAGATGCCAACATGCAATGCCGCCTTCCAGCCACCAAGCCTGTAACTACGCACTTTTGTTTGGTTAAATTACAGAAGGGATGCTGTCCTGTAAGATATTTTGTTCTATTTTTGTATCAGCAGATCATCTCAGAAAATGGCTGCCACTTGCTTTTCTCACCTTCTTCTCCCGCATTTATCTGTCTGTGTGTACGTGTGTGCTTCAGGGAAGCGCAGACTTCCAGGGTTGTTGGAGAAACAGTGATACATAACGATGCACTCTTACCCCCAGCCCGGCATAGTTCTGCTTATTGTCCTGCTCTCCAGCAGTCTGTTTGAGAAGTCAGTGGGGGATTTGACACTTCCTGGTTTAGGTACACTTCTAGGTGGCAATTCGGAATTTATGGAGATTCTGTTAGGAACAGCCACTGCCAACATAGGTTTAGTTTGGAAAGAGTTCCATTTAAACCAATCTGCAGCCTCCTTTTACCAAGCATGCAAATCTGTACGGCTTTAATCTTAATGGAGATACACCTCAGAGAGAAAGGTAAAGATTACACATAGAATCTGCAGAGTCAAAATTTTCACAAATGCCCTAATTGATAAAGTGATAGGTGTCATTCATGGCGGTAACTACATTTTTATGAAGTGGAGAATTCTGGAGTTCTTGCTAAATCTTTCTTGGTATAGTGTAGGCCCTTCAAAGCCAAAGACTACTTTTGCTCATCTTTATGTTCCCAGCACAGTGTCTGTGCAGAATAGACACTTAATGCTCATTGAATGAGTAAGTGGGCGAATGAAACTCCTTCCTTAGTAAGATTATTTGAAAGGAAGAGATTAGAATGTTTCCTGGAAATAGAAAAAGTACATGCATGCCCACACTTGCCCCTCCACTTTGATTGAGAAGGAAATTGATTTTTCCCCTGTATTTTTAGAAACCTTGTCACTTAAACATTACCCTCTTCATTAAAAAAATTTTTACATGCATTGTTAATGCCACGTTAGATGTGATTTCTAAAGATCAGTCTCTCGAGTCAAAGAAAAAAACGAGATCCTTCTTAGCTTCCCTGACAACTGTGGTCCAGCAATTCAAAGAAAGATGCACAATTCCTTCTCCCCAGTGTGCACAGGTATGTGTGCTGGAGTTGGTGAAATGGAGGATGAGTCCGGACTAGAGAGTCACTTAGTTTCCATTAATTAAATCACGAGCAGAAGCAGCTTTCATTTTTCTAGAATATGATCTTTCATTCATTGGCTTTTTTGCTGTACTGATAATTTTGCCTAAATTACCTGTCATGGAAGGCACATAGATGATGCTTGGCTCTGATCCTAACCATAAATGGATTTTATATTTATTCAGGAGGCTGTGTAATTCCATTTGCCTTGTTAGTGCTATAACTAGGAATTCGCTATTTAAATTCGTCTTGCATACCATTAGTCTCATTGGATATATTTCCCAGTATGCGAATCAGAGATATTTATTAGTTTGTCTTTTGGCCTTAGGACGTTGTGTACAGCGCTGCATTTTGAGCCCTTTAATCAGAACCTTCGGAGCCCTTTTCCGCCAGCGATCTTTAATCAAATAGGCAAAAGTGGTTTGGAGACTTTGACTGAATGGACGGCTATGGAATCACTAGTGGACTGCAAAGTCTCCTTCCCCTCAATTTTTAATCCCTTTTCAGGGAGCAGGGATAAATGATAGAACACAACATTTTAGAGTATTATGGCTAAGATAGCAGGAGAGATCGAACACAGGAGAACTTAGAAACGAATTGCAGAAGGCCACCAGGACTGAGAGGTCACCTCAGATGCAGCAGTTGAAACAGAACATGCTCGGGGCGCCTGGGCGGCTCAGTCAGTTAAGCACCAGCTTTGGGGTCAGGTTGTGATCCCAGGGTCCTGGGATCAAGGCCTGCATCGGGCTCCCTGTTCTGCAGGGGGAAGGGGGCCTGCTTCTCCCTCCTCCCTCTGCCTACCACTCTTGCTTATGCTCTTTCTCTTTCTGGCCAATAAATAAATAAAATCTTAAAAAAAAAATAAGAAAGAACAAACTAGAACATGCTTAGTTTTCTGTTGCCATAGTGATGACCTATTTTTTTATTTAAATGCCCCATATATAACCCTAACATTTAGGTTACAATTCAGTATTAACTCAAAAGTTTTCAATTGCTTTTTTTAAACCAAATTTGTGGCTAAATATTAAGACTTTCTCAAGGGTAGTAGGTTTGAATTTGAGCTGCACAGAGCCTTTGGCTCAGGCAATTGAGTGATTTCTCCAGTTTTGTGTGAGACGATCTAGGGCTTTGGTTTTCTGATTCCCCAAATATTGCTCTTTACACCACACTGTGTTGTAGAAAGCCATTTCTTTAAAAAAAAAAAAATGGGGCTCCTGGATGGCTCAGTCGTTAAGCCCCTGCCTTCAGCTCAGGTCATGATCCTGGAGTCCCGGGATCTATCGAGTCCCTCATTGGGCTCCCTGCTCGGCAGGAAGCCTGCTTCTCCCTCTCTAACTGCCCCTGCTTGTGTTCCCTCTCTAGCTGTGTTACTCTTGGTCAAATAAATAAATAAAATCTACATTTAAAAAAAATGATCTTAGAACATTTGATCCCATATAAGTTTAAAATTTGCTCTGTAATCCAGAACATTAAAAAAAATGTGCATAATATAGGGCAAGGGTCATTGGGACCCTTAGGTCACATCGAGGCTGCTCTTGGTTGCTCTCCATAAACTTTTACTGGAACATAGTCCCACCCATTCATTTACCTGTGTGTGTAGTATAGGACATCAGGAAGAGTAGTTAGAGCAGAGATCCTATGACCTGCAAAGCCCAAAATACTTATGACTCGGACCTTTATAGGAAAAGTATGCTGACCCTTAATAGAAGGAAAGGGCAAAAACATGATCAGTTTACATGATCAATTTACAATAAGTTATGAACAAAATACGCTTTCTAAAGAAGCTAAAAAGTTAGCATGTTGTGGGGCGGTTGGGTGGCTCAATTGGTTAAGCCTCTGCCTTCAGCTCAGGTCATGATCTCAGGGTCCTGGGATCAAGTCCCACACGGGGTTCCCTGCTCAGTGGGGAGCCTGCCTCTCCCTCTGCTGGTGCTCCCCACACTTGTAGGTTCTCTCTTTCTCTCTCTCTCTCTCAGATGAATAAATAAAATCTTAAAAGAATAGATCTTTTTTTTTTAAAAAAAATGCTAGCATGTTGTTGAGAGATAGGGGCGACCTGTCATTACAGAATAGAATTGGGGTAAATCAGAGGGGGAGACGAAACATGAGAGACTGTGGACTCTGAGAAACAAAATGAGGGTTTTGGAAGGGAGGGGGTGGGGGATGGGTGAGCCTGGTGGTGGGTACTGAGGGCACAAATTGCATGGAGCACTGGGTGTGGGGCATAAACAATGAATCTTAGAACACAGAAAAAAATAAAAACTTTAAAAAAAAAAAAAAGACTAGAAAGTCAGCCTGCATTGAAAATAAAGGAGAACTCCAGAGGCTCGGAGCCCCTAGACTCAGCATCAAGCCACCGGCGGAAGTCTGTGACTTGTGCAGCGTTGGCTCAAGATAGGACCTGTCCCCGACTGTCATTTATGTTGTGCTAACCCCGGTGAAACCTGAACACTTAGCCTGTGTCCTTCTTCTTGGCAGGTGGAGTGGATCCAACAGCAAGTGGTAAAAAAGCGGATAAAGCGGGATTATGACTTCAGTCGTGCCCAGCCCACTTACTTCAACGATCCGAAGTGGCCCAGCATGTGGTACATGGTGAGGAGCTGGCCTGGGGTGTGGTTGTGTGTGTGTGTGGGGGGGCATCCCTGAGGCCTGGGGCCTGGGAGGACGCAGAAGCAGGGCGCGGGGACATTTCCTGATTCGAGACCCACCGTGTGAGATGGCTTGATGGCCTTGCTCTCTGGATCTCTTTGGAACTCAGCTCTCTGGTTTAAGGAGAAAGAGCAGGGATGTGGGACTTAGAGAATTTCTGTTTGAGTGCTTACTCTGTGTGGTTTCCTGAGTCTGAGCCCGAGGATAGAAAAATATTCTCAGTAAGTCAGCAGTCTTACTCCTCTCTGATAGCCATTTCCTCCACCTTAAAACCAGTAAGGGTAGTGAATACTGGCTCTTGGAAATTACGGAAATGACCCTGCCTGTAAGTTACAGATGCCTGACTTATGCCATCTGATATGTGCCTGCTCACCGGAGGTAATCATTTATAAAAACTAGGGAAAATAATTTTTTAAACTAAGGATAAAACTAGTTGGAAAGTGCGTGTTCAGTGGTTCAAGACAGCACCGTCAGTGAGGGGACTGGCCCTAAGCGTGGGGAAGAGTGGTCCCCCTGTGCACTTGACATTGCCTCCTTCGCAAATCTATTTCTTTAGTCTCAGGATTTTGCAGTCATGGTCACTGAGAACTATGTTACTTCTTCATGAAATCCCGTGTCTCCAGTTTGCTCTGTAATCTACAAAGCTACCTTTTTCTTTTTTGGACATCTCTAGGGCTCCGTATTGCCAGGGATTTTCCCCCTAATCTATTTTATTTTTTGCAGTGTGGTCTCTACTTTCCTGCAAATCCACAGCATTGTGTGAACCTGTCTTAGGCTTTCCTTCCTTCAGCCCTTTCATTCCTTCCGCTGGGAGGGCTCTTCCTGCCCTTCCTCTCTGCAATGCCAGGAATTTGTGCTTATTTTGAGATGGGTGAAAGTGGTCGTCTTTTCCTCCAGTTTCCTTTTTCTCAGTCTCCCCTAGAATTGGAGGGTTATGGGAACATTTTGGACCTAAAGAGAATTTTACATAACAACAACAACAACAACAACAACAAAAAGTGAGGGAGAGAGAAAGAGTGCCAGAGAGCTTAAGCTCAAATGGAGGTGAGACTCTCACTAGCCTTTGAGTAGAGATCACCTGAGGGGACAGTAGGACACTTGACAGTTTGTTAGCTCCAGACCAAGGAAGGGTGTACCACATGGGAAGGCATTAGAATGAGGACCCAAGGAGCTTTGTCCAGGCTGACAAAGTGATAAGAGTGTCCTGGGATTAAGAGGTAGGATGGAAGCCATGTCCCTCTCTACCTCTGTTCATCAGGCCAGGGAGAGGCGGACCCTCCTTGCTTTACATTTCTTCTTGCAAGAAAGAGCCAGACCACTATTTGCACCTGTCCCACCAGATGGTGGACGGGCAGGGCAGCTTTCCCTGACCCTCTCGTCACTCCAGAAGAGCAGCCTGGGATCTGGTAGGAAGTATGGCCAAGGCATTAGCACACCGACTAGCCCATAGGGTGCGATCTCTACCCCCAAGAACGATTGCGTTTTTTTGGAAATATGAGAGAAGGTTGAGGGAAGAGCTTTTGCCTGGGCATTTAACATGTTGGCTGTTTTTCAACACATATTTGGTAATTCAAATAGGTCACATTTTTTTGATGGAGCCCTTCATGTGTGTGCCAGGCCAGTGTGCCCAAGGCTTGGAGTCTGCTTGTAATGTAGTGTGAAGAGAAGTGTGTGCGTGAATATGGGTCATTTTCAGAGTGAGGAATCAGTAGCTCCTGAAATTTAGACAACGTGCCCAAAATCACTCAGCCTGAAAGTGTAAGAGCAGAGTGGCCACAACTAAGGCAGGTGGACGGTGTCTGTGGGACTGACCCAGCCTCCTGTCGCTGCCCTTCTGCTACTTACGAGCACGATCAGAAGAAAGACCCTCTATTCCAACCCTCCAGGAACTTCTGTCCGTAGAGAAATGGCTGAAATTCAAGGCAGAAGAGTGCCGGTGCCATGGAGGGTGAACAGAGTGTCCTGAAACAACTAAAGTGTTTCCAAAGTTTCCTGTTAAGTAGTTGCTTTTCCCTTATTAGCAAAAGGGATAGGAGAGCAGCTACACACCTTATGTTTATGTGTCAAGAGTAAGAGGACAGAAAGAGAACGAGAGCTTCAAGTCGGCCAACCTGGATGCGAATCCCCATGGCTTCACCTACTGCGTCCATGAGTGAATCGCTTTCACTTGCCTCAACTGTAAAATGAGAGTATGTGGTTCCTACGTATTGGTTAGCTTTCGCTGTGTAACAAATCACAGAACTTCGTTTTTAAAACAATCGCCTCGTGGGTTCTGCGGGTCAGGCATTCGGACAGCTCCCAGCAGTGGCAGCTTCTCTTTCCGCGGTGCCTGGGGCTCGAGCTGGCCGGCGCAAAGGTGTGGCTGCTTCTGGAGGATTCACTTGCCAGCGGCCTGGTTATTGGCCTCACCACAGGGCAAGTGATCCAAGAGATCACATGAGAAGCAGGTGGTGCCTTCTATCATCTAAGACCAGAAGTCACAGACCGTTTCTTCTGGAATTTTCTATGGGTCACATGTGCCAGCTCTGACTCAGTGTGTGAGGATTGTTGGGGAAGCTGGTCACCACAATTAAATGAAGTACTATCTGAGAAACCCTTAGCACACTGCGCCTTCTGACGCTAGAAGACCATCAGTAAATCTTAACCGTCGTTACTCTGACCTTTTAACGCGAGGCATGCTGTTTCCTTTTATCTGTTGTTTAAACCACCGCTAGTCTGGGAATAGGGGGATCATATGTGCAGCGGGAACTCCTTAGAGCCTTCTGGTGACACATCAGGGACCCAGGAGAGACAAGGTGCTGATTTTCTCCTTCCCTTCTCTGAGCCCTGAGCCCTGCTGCTGTGTTTCTCAGGGCTGCTTGATGGGTCTCCATAGGGTCCTGCCTTCAACTCCTGAGCCTGGGCCCAGACCTGTCATTCTATATTTATCACAGGAGAGTGGAGATTAAAAAATGGCATGAAGTGTGCCTGAGTGTCTCTTTTAATTAATTTAAAAGCTTTGCCCCTGTGGCTCCTCCCCTTGGAAACCAGTGGGTGAAACCATTATGTATGGCCTTGGGGCTTGCACAGTTCATCCAGGGAAACACATGTGTGCATCTGTAGGAGTTGATTACGGAGGAGACAATGGCTGTGTAATTAGTCCTCTGTCCTGAAACCCTGTGGCCAGGCTTCCCGCAGCTGGGAGGGTGCGATCCTAAAAACAGCACTCATTCTTGTTGCATCGAAAAACTTGCTTCTTCACCTACTCTTGGTCTGGCCAAGGGGGGCAAGCACTGAGGATTGAGGAGATCAGGACTTGTGCTTCCTAAGAAGATCAGTAAAGCTGGAGAGGAATATATAAGCTCAAATGAAAGCTTGCTGGGCAAAGGACTCCTTCCAGAAATTTCTCTGGGATCATGTACATACATGCAGCCTCTGCTCCTTGGGCTTGGGGCTGTAATGCTTGCTTGCAGGTCTGCTGCTTCCTTTGGAAGAAACTAAAACCTCCTGAGTAGTTTTTTAAAGCCTACCCACACTTGGGGCGCCCCTTCAGATTCTTAATGTTTTCAGGAGTATGGCTGCAGTGGTGGGATTTCCTCAGCACTAACTCAGGACCGAGAAATGCGGCAGCTAGGTCAGAATGCTGTGTTGCTCAGTGCCCAGAGTCTGGTTTGCAGTAAACACTGCATAAATGCTAATCAAATCAATAGTTGAGTAAACGGAACTAAAAGCAAATCTGCGATGATCTCCATAGTAGAGAAAATAAGGGCTCACATTTATTGAGTGCTTATTATGTATTAAGCATGTTGCCAAATCTTTACGTGTATCCTCTTACTGCCAGTGTTCCAGTGAGCTAGGGACTAGTACTGTCCTCGTTAACAACTGAGGAAATTAAAGACCAGACAAACTAAGTACTTGTCCAAAGTCACCCTATCTACCAGCGGCAAGCCCTGGTGTTCATACCTAGTGACTCTGACCCCAGAGGCTGGACTTCGAACCTTGACATCCGTGGTTCCCACACTGGCAGGGGTCAGAATCATCTGGAGAGATTGCTGCCCTCCTCTCCCACACCCCCCAGCCTGGATTCTGGAATTTGCGTTTCTAACCGGTTCCCAGTCTTTGCTGATGTTAGGAGAGACCCCATCGGTCTCCCCTACCTCAAATGTGAGTCTTATACGGACATGGCCAGCTTCTGTCTTCCCATCATCAGCTGGGATAAGGAGGGGTTTTCAACCTTCCGGGGCATTTTAAAGCTCACGTGGTCAATTTAACTTGTTTTTCTTGATCTTCTATCTTTTTCTTATGACATTTTGTATTTGGGAAGCTGGCAGCTTTAATATGAGAAGATATTTTTACTTTGCCTGCACTGATTGAAAATACTCTTGGCTTATACATTCTCTCAAGATGCTCCACAGATACAGGTTATCTGGTAGGAAAGGTCGTGAAGATCTGGCCAAGTCTTTGGGAATTCAGTGTAACAGAATATCTGTCTGTCTGTCTATCTATTTATGATTTTATTTATGTGTCAGAGAGAGAGAATGCATAAGCAGGGGGAGCAACAGGCAGAGGGAGAAGGAGAAGCAGGCTCCCTGCTGGGCAAGGAGCTCAACTAGGGACTCAATCCTGGGACCCTGGGATCATGACCTGACCCAAGGCAGACACTTAACCCACTGAGCCACCTGGGCATCCCAGAAATGGTTTTAATGTACCCAGTTGGTAGAATGGATCATTGCGATCCTACTAAGGAAAATTCAGCGGGACTCTAGAGACACCAAGGCTAAGTAAGGTTGCCTCTTCAGGAGACTGGAAATGCCAATCAAACCAATCCAGGAGGTTAAATGTTTTTTAATTTATTGTAAAATAGTTCAGATACACAGAGATCACAAAGAATACAAATGCCTATCCACCCACTCCCAGAGTAAGGACTAGAATGCGATACTGTTGAAAGCCCTTGTGAGTGGGGTCCTAATAGCATCCCTTCACCCCCTGCGGAGCTCGTGCACAGCTGGATTTCAAGAGCACGGGGGGGGGGGGAGATCCCCTTTGTGGACAGATGCTTCTACCTATGGGAAGGGTATTCAATTTACAGCAGATCAACATTACTTGAAATCATCCTAAAACACCCATTCATGGATAGAATTTGACACTTAGGCTCTTGATGAACAATCCCCAAAAGACCCACCTGGAGATGAAACTTGGGTGAAAAATTAAGTTCGATAGAAAAGGTCTTTAGTTCATTTTAGTCATGTAAATACTTTATTGTGTGAAGAAATTGACGTAGTGTTGTACGATATCTCTTGTCTGGCTTACAGAATGAACAATTTCAAAAGAAAAGACAAAAAAAGATCTAATAATGAATTTAGACAAGCCCATAGTAAAAAAAATTTTTTTTTTTTTGCTCCTGCTTTATGGAAGGCAAAGGCAAACTTAGTTCAAAAGAGAAAAGTAAAGAAGGGCTTATGAAATCTTGCTCTTTGACTCTCAGACTCTAGTCATTGGTGTGACTGATATTCTGAACTCGTCATCTTAGTTAGCACAGTAGAATTATCAGTGATGAGTATAAGGTGGCCTATTTGATATGTATTTTTCAAGCCAGGCTCTAATAAATGGGCTCTTTTTTGATGTACTATCTCAAGATTTCATGAAAGCACTCTGGGTGGCTTTTCTGAGGGGGAAAAATTATATTTGTCAATCAGCAGAGTGAAAATTAGCTGAGTTCGGCTATTCATGTGGGACCGATCTGCCAAAAACGATGAACTGGCTAGGATAGTAATTGTGAAAAATGATTCTAAGCCACATGATGTGTTCTCAGCCAACTGGATGGCGTTCAGTACTCCAAGAGTTTGAGCCATTGCTGTTTCTGTGGTTGGCACACATTTTCCTAATGATTTATACTGTCATTTGACTCTAATAAAATCTGGTGGAGCTTGTGGCATTATTGTCCTGGCAGCTTGGAAATCATCCTTTTAAAACACCCCATTTAGTGAGTTTAATTGAAAATGCAACATGGTGCCAGTCGGTGGCCATGTGGTGCCTGTTGCAGCAGACAGAAGGTCTTCTGAGAAAGGACGGACTCCAGCCAAGCAACAAATGAGGTACTGGGAGGAACTAGGGGTACTTGGACACGATGTTGGTGTGCTAAAAGTTTCTTCTAACTTACTCAGTGACCTGTAGAAAGGTACTTTAAGTCAGCCTTAGCTCATCTGAAAAAACAAGACATCTGGACTTGATATATTTTCTTCAGTTCATTCCTGCTTGAACGTCCTCTAGTTCCAGATGGCAAATTCAACTAGATCCTGGGTGAAGGAAGACCACACACCACCCATAGGCCCATGTCTTGATTTACAACTCAGGCCCATCCCATGAGCTCCCAACTGTTACATACCATGCCTTGGTTTCCATGATAACTTCAGATTCACTGTGTCCCATGTTGGTGGTGGGGGGGGTCCCCCAAGACCACCCCAGGTTTGATGATTCATGAGGAAGACTCACATGATTCAGCATAGAATCACACTCATGGCTGTAATTTATTTCAGTGCAAGGGTACAACACAGAATCAGCAAAAAGAAAAGCCACATGGAGCAAAGTCCAGAGGAAACCGGGCTGAAGCTTCCAAGAGACTTATTTCAGTGGAGTCATAGAGGAAGCACTTAATTCCTCCAGCAATGAATTGTGACATGATGTGTGAGATATTGCCTACCAAGAAAACCCACTGGGGACTCAAGTTCAGACTTTTTATTGGGAGTTTTTATATAGATACCCAGTGCCTCCCATGCACCTAAATTCCATGTTTTCAGAAGGTATGTAGCATAGTCCATCTTGTGAGCATAAATGCTTTGGGCACAATGAAACATTTTGATGAAGGAATGGTGAGAACTTCACCCAAATCCAAGTTCCCAGATGCCAGTCAAGGGTATGGGGCGGGGGGGGGGGGGGGGAGGAAGCACACAAATGACTGGGTTGAAGAGTAGCTCCAGCTCTATTAGAACTTTGTGTTCACTGAACAAATAAATTAACACCAAAGAAAAATACTCCTAAGTCTTCCCTCCCAAAAAGCAACCTAAATCCCCAGTATGGTCCATATTTGTTTTACAGACTGGAAAATTCAGCTGAATCAAAGTTTTTGTTAGGCACATATTCATTGACTCATTCATTCATCCCTAGTTAGCAGAGATGTACTCTCTTCCCAGCACTTAGAATAATTCCAACACCAAGGATAAAATGGTAAGTAAGCTGGCCACAGCGCCTTCCTTAATGAAGAATAAGTGGAATATTTTATGGGTAGAAATTTGAAATATTTTACTTGGCCTAATCAACTGAAGACAGTCAGCTGAGAGTGCCGTAGCAGAACTCTGTTCCTTGCTTATTGTCATGTTGAGTGTGATGACTTCGTGTGATGTCACTATAGCCCATGTTAGGAATACGAAGTTAACCTATAATTAACTAGTCAAAGTGCTTCTAGAAGAGGCCAGTAATTGATGATCCGCTTAAAAAAAAAAGTCACTTCAGATAATAGTCATTCTTGCCAGATGTGAATTATGACAATCTTGATGAATTTCCTTGAGCAAGTTAGAACTTAGCCCATACTGGTCATTGGTCTTCTCAGCTTCATTTTCAAAGAGTAAAAATACGTGGGTAGCCTTGTCCTGTGGGCCCCACTCTAAGGTGATGAAGGGTCTGTTAACAGAAACAAAGCTGTGTTTATCAAGATTTCAGTCAAATCCTTTCTTTAATTAGTAACTCATTTTCTGTCAGAGAGCAGTTAGCCACCGACCCTTGGGCTCACTTAATCTGTGGTTGTCTTCTTAACGTGTTGAAGACAGCTTCTTCTGTCACACAGTTTCTCTGAATTCCTCACTTCTCATTGACTTTTCACCCTGTGTTAGGGCTCGCTCCAGTGATTAAAGCACATTTTTGGCTTATTTTACTCATCTTTCTGCCAATAAGTAGGATCCTATTAGTAAGTACTCAATAAATGTTAGAAAGTGAGGAGAGGGTCAGTGGTTCAGCCTTCATCTGAAATTTTCCGAATTCAGAGGACTGAGTTGGCTCTTCCTAAAAGATGATGATGCCTTCAAATGTCCTATGTTGAACAGTCAAATGCTACAATTATCTGACACATCTGGAATGCTGTTTTCCCTTAATTTTGGTTAGCAGTGAATTTGGCCTGGAAATCAATAGAGTAAAAGAAATGATTCTTAGCATTGCAGGGATGAAAAGAATCAAAACGCCCCAGCTGCCTAGGGAAGAGGAAAGTAATAACTGTCTCCAAATAGAATACACATGCACATCAATGTGATTTTTCTTGTTTCTCAAGTTTGAGAACATCCTTGGTAGACTGTCTCAGCCTAAGGATGGAATTCTAGGATAGCGTGGATCATCCTATATGCAAACGGTACATGCCGAGAGACTCACTGTGCACCAGATGAAGGCAAATCACAGGGAGAGAGGTAGATTGGACCAAGGAATTCCAGAAAGAGGATTTGATTACTTAATTGCATAGGTCAAAGTCAAAATTTGGTTCTAACGTGAAGCTGCTCTTTGTGACGGGAGAGGATGTGGACCAAGGAAAGAATGTGTTCACTGATTAATCTTTCCTTGATTAAAAGGAGAAGAACCTGATAATTTCTTCCTTTATGCTAACAAAAAAAGTCAGTTTGGATGGTGTCTATTCACATCTTTAGTACAAAATTTACAGGATAGTCTTAATGACTACTTGGAAGAAATGTAGCCTTTTTTTAGTCCATCGTTTTTAGTTTCCTGGTGAGTTGGATTTTGACCCTTATAAAAAGCCTACTGAGATGGAAGTTCTGATCTAAACAGACTAAATTAGCATGTCTGAAGTAAAGAAAATTATGCCCAGGTAGCTCAGGATTGAGTTCTTTTAATGATCTCTTTGCATGGCTTCCGGAAACCAAGTTAAATTAGTGTTTTCAAGCCTGGTGTTTGGGTTTGTTACCTAGTGATAGAGAAACCACTTTTATTTTTCAGGGAACTAAAAGAAATTCACCGGGACTCTCAGCAGTAGTAAGTTAAGCATAGCAGGGCTACATAAATGTGGTATTAGATTATTCCTCTTCTGCTGAAATGTTTTATATGCCTGTTCTCATTTTTCTTTCATACCTGTGCCCTGAATCCCAGGCCCTTCTGTGTCACATCCGTGCACATTACCGACACAAGCATATAGAAACCAGGACTGTGTATGTTCTTGCAATGAGCAGTCTGAGTCAGGTGGTCTTTAAGAAGATGGTGCGGGGTCGGGGCGGGGGGGCGACGTGGTGGGAATCATAGACTCCCAGATTGGAATGAGTCTGAAAAATAACCTCATGCAAGTCTTCAGCTCATGTTCAATGCTTACTTTGTATATTTTCACTAGCCAGAAGTGTACTCTCCTCAGATAGCCCTTTCTTCCCATAATGAACAGTTTGGTTCAAAAACACTTCCTTGTACTTGATCAGAAACTTATGTCCCTGTCGCTTTATGCACTCCTAAATTCCAGGTCGAAATTTCAGGTTGAGGATCACATCTGATCCCCATTTCCCCAGCTTTCACTGCAAACATTACAGAAACTTTTTGGAAATTGAAAGCAAAAGTAGAGAGAATAGTATAATGAACACCATATTCCCATCACCAGCTTCAGTGATGATCAACTCAAGACCAATGTTCGTTCAGTTATTGCCCCCTCTACTTGATTATCTTCGAGCAATTTATACACTTCATTTCTCCCTGAATACTACGGAATGTTTCTCTGTAAGATAACAGCCATTTTTTCCACAATACAATCATCCTATCATTATCACTTATACAAAAATTAATGATAATTTCTTTATATTATCAAATACCCCATCTGTTTCAGATTTTCTCTATTGTCTCATAAGTTTTTGTTTTGTAATTTGTTGGAGACAGGATCCAAATAGGGCTCCTAACCTTGTGAGGTGTTGGTATTTCTCTTAAATTTCTTTTTTTCTGTAGCTTACCTCCATTTTGGAAAAGTTCTGGTGGAAGAATGTAGGTTACTTAGAGCATGGTGTGGCTAGATTTTGCTGATTGCATTTTCGTGGGGTCCTTTAGCATGTTTTGTTCCTAGTCTTACGCCTAACTTGCTAGGTAGGAAGAGGGAGGTAAAAGCTCTATCAGATTCAAGTTCAAATTTATTTTTGAGAGGATGAGGATGAGACTGTGTGTTACCTCGTTGATGTGGGTTCTCCCTCAGCAGGGACAGCATGTCTGCTTCGTGATCTTAGCAGCCACTATTACCTAGATGCTTCAGTTCTTCATTAGGGTTTGCAAAATAGTGATCTTCTCTGTGATCCCTTCTTCACTTATTTGGCTGGAACACTTTAATAGAGTGGGATTCCTCATTCATTATTTGGCATCATGAGCTACAGTTCCTGCAGTTTTTTCATTATTGGAGATTACTTCCCTAGTGTTCACCGAAAGCTACCAGTAAGTTTGGCTTTTGGTACTGTTGTTGTTCGGTTTCATTACAAATGCATGGTTATAAATATATTTCATGTGTTATTTCATTGACATTACAAACCGTGTTCTTGCTGCAGGTGCCCCCTCTTTGGTCAGTGAGAGCCCATCAAGTGAGTTCCTAGGTCCTTTTGACATGACCCCAGGATGCTTTATCTGTGGTATAATAAGCTGTGTTCATACTCATCTTGTGTATTTCCTGTTCCAGACAGACAACCAGCCATTTCTCCAAAGATCTCTTGCTCCCGCCTTTTCTTATTTTTTATTTGATTTTGTAAAGATTTTATTTTTCTGAGAGAGCATGAAAGCGAGAGAGAGAGCACAGAGGGAGAGGGAGAAGCAGACTCCCACTGAGCAAGGAGCCGGAAGCGGGGCTTGATCCCAGGACCCTGGGGTTATGACCTGAGCCAAAGGCAGGCCCTTAACTGACTGAGCCACCCAGGAGGCCCCCCCCCCCACTTTTTAAGTTAAATTGATCTTTAGGGACCACAATATGAGTTCTGAGATTCTCACTCTTATTGGATTAGTCTTGAGGGCTTTGTGGTAAACAGTTGGAAATGTGCATTTTTATTGTATAAAATATACCATGAGTTTATACAGATATATCCAATTTGAAAGCCTTTCTACAGAGTTTTCTTTACCCTCATTCGTCTTATATCTGTATCTTTTCCCGTGCTGACAATTCTATTCTCAGGGACGCCAACCAAATTCCCCACTGCTTTAAATGTATTCGACCATCATAGTTGCTTTTTTTATTAACATGTTTTAGCTTATTTCACTTTCTGTGTTGCCATTGGAAGAACAGGAAGTATTACAAAGACATGCATTTCTCTAGCTTGTATAGGCAATAGATGGAAAGGAGTAAAACCATCTGTTTCAGCAACCCAATGCCTGGGAATTAATATTCTATTTTGAAGGGATGAAATTAACTTCACTACATCTAGGCACAACAGCATATAATTATTTCCTCTAATGTGCCTACTTTAGGAAAGAGTATTAAACTTGCCATTCTTTATTAGTTTGAAAGATGAAGTAAAACAGGACTAGAAACATTTCTAATTGTAGAAGTTTGTCCAAGGAAATGAAAGATTAAAGAGATCCGTAATGATCAAACCTGATTCAGTCTAGACAAGAAAAAGGGAATGTGCAATGAACAAATCATTTAAAATGGTTGTACACACTAATGAGCATTGAATTAGTTCTATCCTCCCAGGACTTAAGAACTAGGAGTTAGCACAGACTGTTCAATAAAAGCATTAATTCAATGTGTAACAGAAGGGAAAATGAAGGAAAGCAACAAGAAAAGTAATTCCCACAGAAAAAAGTAAATTGGTAATGATTTTATTCATTCACCAACATTTATTGAGCTCCTCCTGTGTATCAGACATAATTCACCTGCGGGGGTTACAAATATGAAAAGATTGTGTGCTCCGCTCCCTGGCCAAGTCATAAGCAGACTGAGAAATTGCTAATTTTTTGTGCTAACAGGCACGCATGAGTACTGTGGACCCCTCCAAGTATACTTAACCTTTTGGATACTGAGTGGTAACCTTTCATTTGAGTGCTTACGCCTCAAATTTCTAATGTGGAAATTGATTGAGATTTAGTGATGGTACATGATAGGCTTTATTTTTCAGGCAAATGAATAATTGCCACAGCCATTACAAACTTTATTTCTGATGGAACACAACTTTGAAGGGTGGCTAATAATTATCTCCAAAGTCAAGTAGTTTGGGACATACTGGTTTGAACAAACTTAAAAACGTTTATTTACTGCAGTACTTCTCAGAGCCTTTATTATCCTAATATGCTTTGTGAGTTGTTAAGAGAGGGGTGTAAATGTAAATAGACATTTCTCTAATTTATTGGTCCCAAGAAAATATATTTTAATGAAATGTTTCATTTGAGATTGCTTAAATTGTAAGTTATCAGAAAATTCAGTCCAGACTGGGGGAAGGAAAAGCAATAGAACAGAGGGAATTGATGGTCTCATAGAACTGGTGACTGGCACATCTCCCTTGATCCAGGGGATTCTAGGACCCCAGTTCTTCCTGCTATTCAGCGTAGCTCTGATCTCTGCAGTTGTTGGTTTCTTTCTCCACCAAGCTTTCTGCTCATGGTTACAAGATTGCCATCAGTAACTTCTAGTTGAAATCTACTGGAACAGTGAGAGCATTTGCCCCGATAATTCTGAGAAACGTTCTTGAAGGAGCACACCTTTTCATCCATCTCTCCTTTCCCCCTTCCCTGGTCTGCTCTTGTTTTCTGACCAGTGAGCCTCATTTGCCTTGTCACACACCTTGGGGACATTGTGACTTGGAGAGCAGAAACTAAGCAGCAAGAGGCACAAATGTGACACTCTAGGAAGGAGGTCTCTCCACTGTGACCGAAATCGTGGGGCATGGGTGGGCACTCTTGTCATTGCATGTTCCATGCCCAAGTGAAGGCAGCTGTTGATAAAATCCCTCACCAGACAGCTTAAAGAAGAGACAGCTGGTGCATCTCCCCAGCGAGGGCACAGCATCCTGAGGGCACTGGGTGGTCTGCAGGACACATGGCGCTCAGCCACTTGGCTCCTGCTGCTGCCAGATGCCAGCTGCCTCTCCCTGGATCATCACGAGGTCTGTCATTATGGCGTGGACTCCTTGATTTATGCCCTTTGGGGCTTCACTGTTGGGTACTTTTAAAAAAAAAAATATGCCTGTAGTACTTTCTCCCCAGTGGTTTATTTTGACGAATTTGAAATCTACACGTTAGGTTGAAAGACTAGTAGGAACGTGTACATTTCATTCACCTTGATTTACCAGAAGGTAATATTCTGTGTCTCTTCACATGCACATTATCTGTCTCTCTTCCCATGCGCACACACACACAAACACACACACACACAACACACATACTTTCCCTGAATTTTGAAAGTTGCAAACATTATAAAAATACACTCCTTAATATTTCAAAATGCCTTTCCTAAGACTACTTTCCCATATAACCACATTATCATTCTCACTTCTATGAAAGTGATCTTATCTAGTTTACTATCTTCAGATATCCCCAGTGGTCACAAAAAAATATTTTTTGTCAATCTTCCTTTCGATCCAGAATTTAGAATCCTACATTCCCATTATTCATTCCATCTCTTTATTTCCTCTAGTCCAGAAGGTTCTTGTCCCTGTATTGGCCATGGGGAATGGTCTTTCATATTGATGTTTTTGAGGAGTGCAGGTTGGTGGTTGTAGAATAAGTCACACTTTGGATTTGTTTGGTGGGTTTCTTTCTTTGTTTTTTGTTTGTTTGTTTGTTTGTTTGTTGTTTTTTTTATTTTTTTCAGGACAGTAGGGACGCTTAACCATTTTTGGTACAAAAATGATCCAGGTAAAATTATACCCTTTTCAGTGCTTCATGTCAGAATGGTAGAAGCCCTGTTTTTGGTAGTGATAAATTTATTTACTTGGTAGCTTGAGGCCTCTGCTAGCTTTCTCCATTTAAAGGTATATTTTGTCTCTTTAATTAATCAGAAATTTGGACCGTTGTATTTGAAGACTTGTGAATATCACGTTGCTGGTCAGTTTCCCCCCAAGACTTTAACATCCATTGAGGATTCCTACCAAAATTGATCACTAGATCAGTGGTTGCAAGTTGAGGACTTTCTAATTCTGTAACCCCTTCTTCATTACTCTTCCTTTTCAATATTGTTAGGAACGCAAGGATTCTTTCTAAATGTAATGACTCATTACTGACATTGTTTCTTTTTGGTTCTTAAAGTGGCCAAGTTTGATGAGTGGGTGACTTTTCATGTTGACTCCTTTTTTTTTTTTTTCCAAGATTTATTTATTTGACAGATCAGAAGTAGGCAGAGAGGCAGGCAGAGAGAGAGGAGGAAGCAGGCTCCCTGCTGAGCAGAGAGCCCTATGCCGACCTCAATCCCAGGACCCTGAGACCATGACCTGAGCTGAAGGCAGAGGCTTTAACCTACTGAGCCACCCAGGCGCCCTCACATTGACACCTGTGTCACTTTGGGAAGTCCCCAACCAGGTTTATAGCACTTCCTTCCTCTCGAATGGAACAACAAAATAGTCACTCTGTATTTTCTCTACCTCCTACCTAGAGAGACCCATTCCTTCAAGTAGATGGTTTCTCCTGTTGAGGAAGGGTATTTTAAAGTCCAGATTTTGGTAGTAAGGGGGTTCTTCATTCTAGGCCCTTTATTAATGGACAGAGGCTAGAGATCTGTGTCTGGAGTTTCATTGTGTTGCCCCACGTTTGAACCAATAGCACATGTGGACCCTTTGTCAGCCTATTTCATACTCTGTCCCCTCCCTCCCACAGTGAGAATCCTGGTTCTCATCAGAATAACAAATGTGCTACTATACACACAAGTGGTCCTGGAATTACATCACCAATACCACTGCCAATGATGGCCTTAAGTAAAATTCAAGATTTCTTTTTGTTTGTAGACTAAATCCCTCGGAGGCAATACAGTTAGGCTACAGGAATCAAAACTTGCTTGAATAAATACCTTTCTCCTCTACGATTTGGTCATTAATTTGTTATATAGCTAGGTTAATCTGTTTCTGTTTTGTTCCATTTTAGAGCTCTCTCCCCCATCTTTGTATATTTAATTTTATTTATTTTCTTTTGGAATATGTAAAACATTCAGTTCAAAGTAAAAGCACAGGATACTATATGTGCATCTTTTTCTTTTTGCTTTTACCACTTCATATACCCAAAAAAATCACTCCACATTAGTTCATAAAGATCTTTCTTCTTTCTTTACAGCTGTGTCATAGGAGAGTTACCATAATTTAACTAGACATCAGTGAATGCCGTTTAGTTCTTTGCAGAATTTCGTTTTTGTAAGTAACTCCATGTGCATGAGTTGCTAGAGTTTTTTTGCAGAGGAAATTCCTAGTTGTGGAACTGCTCAGTCAAAAGGCAGAAGCAAGGGTGCCTGGGTGGCTCAGTCAGTTGAGCGCTTGCCTTTGGCTCAAGCCATGATCTCAGGGTCCCGGGATCAAGCCCCGTATCGGGCTCCCTGCTCAGCAGGAAGCCTGCTTCTCCCTCTCCTACTTCCCCCTGCTTGTGTTCCCTCTCTCGCTGTCTCTCTCTTCAAATAAATAAATAAAATCTTTAAAAAAATAAAAGAGCAGAAGCAAGAGTTAGATTTTGCTGACCACCCTCCCTGCCACCCCGCAGCCAGGACTAGAAGAGTTTACGTCGCCATCAGTGTTGTTTAGGAGGACCTGCTCCCCTCACCTGACTGTGCTGTCATGTACGATTTGGGCTAATTGGGCGGGAAATGGGATTTCTGTGTATGCTATTAGGCTCACAGTGCCTACTTTGGCCATCCCTCATTCTTGGACATTGGAAATACTCTGTTTTAGGAGTAAGATTCTGTCTTATGAGCCAATTTTAACGAATTTTTTTGGGGGGTGACCTTGAAGCTCATTGACATTTATAAATGTGGCCAAATGTGTCATACTACTTTATAATATATCTATATCTATATATATATAATATACACATGTGTTTTATATACATATACATTTTATATGCATACATAAATATGTATTCATAGACACATATTTTTGCATACATACATTTTATCTGTGTATGTTACTTTATATGTCTTTTATACATATATATGTATTTAATCTGTATTGTGTTATTTTTACTGTGTTTCCTTGTATGGTTTGTTTTGCTCTTTTCAAATAACTTCTTCTGGCTGTGGGGAAGGTTTCTATTATTTTAGTGATTATTACAAATAACATTTATATGCTCTCGGTTCCTTTTTTCCTCACTTGGGTTTCCATATTTGGATTGGGAGCTTTAAAGTGTATTCTTCAACTCTTAGCTAGCCAACTATCCATTAGCTTACTCTGTTTTGCCCTTTCTGGTTTTTTTTTCTTCTTCCATTTTAAGTTCTCTTCTGCTTTGTCAGAACCTGTATCATAAACTTAACTTTTCTTCCATCCTTGTTCCTACCTTCATTTTTAGTGTAAGAATTACAATTAAATATGGTTCATGCTCATTGTCAGTTCTTTTGCCAGTTACATTTTGGTTGGATGAAACATACCATTTGATACACTACCTAGAAAGGGTTTATTAGTGTAGTATTCTCTAAGTTCTTAATTATATAAAGTAGTTTTTGTAGCCTTGATACTTGAAGGACACCTTGATTGATTTTTTTTTTTACCTTGCTAGTGACTGTGTTCTCTCTTCCTCTCTCTCTCTCTCTAGAAACACAGATTTTTTTCTTTTAGTGTTAAAAATTAGACACAGTTATAAATATATTGGATCTTCTTTGCCTATTTTCTTTATTGGTTATTTGCCCTGGGATCCTTTTGACCTCTCCTTTGTTTTATGTTTTGTCCTTTTTATATATTTATGCATTTCCCCAGTACTCCTGATTATAGCTTCAGTTGAATCTGTTCTCAGCTAGAGACCTTATAATTTAATTATTATCTTTAATATAGTTTCATCTGTGATTTATTTCCAGGGTTTTAGTCAATATTAATTTCACATCTTTCTGGGGTTTATTTTTTCCTATCCAAATGCTTTTAAATTTTTAATTGGAGCTATATTCTCATATCCACAACTTCTATTTTAGTGTGTCTCATTCAGGTGTTAGAGATTTGCTCCGTTGCAGATTTCTATAAGCTCAAATATTTTGGTTCCCTTCATACTTTGTTCTTATAGAAACCTTGCATGGATATTTGTCTAGTGGTTTCCATTCATTTTGAACTGTTTTACTTTCTTAGACCATTAGTAGCAGTTGTGTGTAGAAGGAGGTGGAGGTTCAGATGACTAGTTAAGTTCTACAGTTCAAAAGCTTGCTGGCCTGTTGTGGGCTTTGTTCATCTGTTTTGATCCAAGTTTTTAGAGGGAGTTGGTCTTCTGACTTTCTGACTTTCTGACTTTCTTTTACTTTTTTTTTTTAACTTCCTCTTTTTATCTTTTTCTTACCATCTCCTTCTCCATCGAGTCCTCAAAGAGTGCCCCCCCCCCAAGGTGCTCCGTAGTGCTCAGAAGTGATGCTTTCCAAGACTGCCCTCTCTGCTCCTTTGCACTATGAGCTCTAGCCAGACGTCAGAGCTGTTGTTACTGTTCCTCTACTGAAAACAGAGCTTTCTCAGTACGTGGCACTTGTATCTGTGTTCTACACCATTAGGACTCTGGGGCCTCCTTCCTTGTCTGCTCGGTCTCCACCCGCCTCTCTGCAGTGAAGCGTTCTCTAGAGTTCGTTCTGCTGGATTCGAGAGTTCTCTTTCTGTGTAATTTAGGGGCCGTCGTATTCCTTTTCTCTTAGTTCTATGGATTTGTATTATCAATATTTTAGTAATTTCTCCTATTTGATAGATGGGTGTTTTTTGAAGGTGTGAAGAGATTATAATTTAGTGGTTTTCATTATCCTAGTCAAACCAGCATAAGATTCTCAGAGCCTATTTTGGATATGAAGAAAATGGAACACTATTTTTTCTTCTCTGTGCATTCCTACTCTAGCGCTCTTTAATTCTTCTCTAGGAAACACAGGCAATTGGTTGAACCAGGAGATGTCATAAACAATAATAGACAAGTTATCATTCCACAGAGTTTCTTTCTATTAGACTTGTACTAAAGGTTGCCAGATTTAGCTAATAAAAATATAGAAAACCTAGTGAAATTTGATAAATAATAATTCAGATAAATAATGAATCATTTTTTAGTATGTGACGTTAAGGATGGGTCTGATACTGAGGGGCTTCTTTTCCTGAGGAATAGCTTTTTGTGCCTTCTTTCCTTCCTGCAGGGATGTCACATGTGAAGCTGGGGCAGTTTTTGTGCAACCAGGAAGCACTTTCAGGGGGCAGAGGTCAGCTAAGCCTCGTGGCTGAGCAGGAAAATAGGCTAGTTCCATTAAGCTCCTGCACTAGACTTGGAATCCCCTAGTACCTGATTTCTTGAATAATAATTAAATACCTTTCTGACTATGATTCATTAGATTTTCTTTTCTTTGTAGCTGGAAACATTC
This sequence comes from Spilogale gracilis, assembly GCA_004023965.1. NCBI lineage: Eukaryota > Metazoa > Chordata > Mammalia > Carnivora > Mephitidae > Spilogale > Spilogale gracilis. The sequence continues at coordinate 66,716 of PITA01001688.1, read as the reverse complement.
CAAGTTAATAGAAACTCATTCCAACTAGAAAGTAACTGCAGGAATTTTAAAAGTTAAACCCATCTTTTTATAGGAAGTATTATTTTTGGTGTGTTTTAGTTCCCAGCCTTTTGGGAACCATGACCTTTCACTTTATTGTTTATTGGCCTTTTCTTCCCTCCGACTAAAAATATGGAGAAGGGTAGGTTTTCTGCCCTGTCCATCAGGCAGTCATTTGAATCTCTTCCATGCCAATCCAACATCTTTTAAGATCTTTCTCCACTTTCTCAACGTTGGAAATCTGTCCTGTAAATCAAAGATGGAAACATAACCAGTTAGACATTGGGATGTTTGAGACCATGACTGCCTGTGAAGTATTCATATTAGTTCCCCGTGAAAAGCCTGCTAACTGTGCCGATAGAAATGACAACAGATTTTTGGGAAACTGCATTGTGAGATAGGTAGTCCTGGCATGTGTGTCCATGGAAAGCGCAAACACTAGTGTTGAATTTAGCTGATGAAACATTCCTCCTGTTAGTAAATTGGCGGTGAGGTGGGGGAGTGACCTGTGTCACAGGAGCAGCGCTCTAAGAGTTTACCCTGTGATAAGAGTTGCTACAGAGAAGGTTCGGTGTCCATGCCCTGAAAATGAAGATGGCTTACTGTGTTTGTATAGCGCTTTCTTGGAATTACTGTTTTCCTCTAAGCAAAGAAATTCTGTGCAATGCTATCAAAGCAAGTTGCTTGGTTAGATTCTTGAAAGGATTTGACTCTTTTTTTTCTTTTCTTTTTTTTTTATTAGCCAGAAAAACATTTGCAATTACCCTTTTGCTAGTGTAGGAAAAAAAATGACTTCGTTTTCTTACTCATTATACTTCAGGGTCTAGAGAGAATCGTCACCAGGTCGAAGAAGCAATCTTTTCTGTGGGTTCTTTTATTGAGCAGCTCATCAGATATATTATGGAATCCTTCATCTTTTCTGAAGCATCTACTGCTTGCCCCAGTGGAGGAAGCACTAGATTTATTACTGGCCTGTCCAAGCAAAATGTTTTCGTGGTCCTCACAAACAACTTTGCAGATGTTATTCTAGTTGGTGTCTTTAAGTGGACATTGAAAGCAGAGATGCCAAGTAGATTTAGACAATTATTTTGACTCAGTCTAGAGGGAACAACATTAGAGTGGGTTTTTTGGCACCTATCTGAATTGATTTTATTGATTGTCAAAGGTGAAATTGTTTTTGCTGGGCGGTAAAAAATAGATTTATTTCTCTGTGGACCCATCACAGTTACAGCACATTTCACACTCTATGCTGCTGGGGGTTCTTGGACTTGGGGAATTTTTTGTTTGTAAATTTGTATTCGAAATGGTTTTTGGTTTGCTTTTGTTGTTTTAATTTTAAATGGCCATAGGTCTGGAACCTCAATTTAGCTTGGCATGCTTTTCTAAGACTGGGGTTTATTGCCTCATCCTCATAAAGGTCTCTTTTCAAAATGAAGTTTCTGTGTTCATTGAGTAAAGGTCAGCTCAGTAACAGCAAAACAATAAAAAAACTCAATGTGTGCATTTAATAACACATTTCCCTTGATGTTTTTCAGAATCTCTTTTGTTTCCTCTGTGACTATTACCATAATCTCTAATTATACTCAAATTATATTTGTCTCATTTGTCTGTTTATAATCTGTCTACTCCAACTTGGATGGAAACTTGGTGAAGGCCAGACCCCATTTTCTCATTCTCTGGTGAAGACTCGGAAAACATTTAATTGGAATTGGTTGGGAAGTTGGAAACAAACTAATACAACATAAGCGAATGAAAGAAATGTCTTGATAGTTAACAGCTGCAGAGAAATGGTGTCATGTAAGTGCCATTCCTCTAGCTGTTACGGGATAGCATCATTATACAATAGGTACATGTCCTTCAGAAAGACTTGGAGATAACTCAGCTGGGACAAATAGAACTTAATAACTACATCTTACACATAAGGTTGAAGATTCTCTAGCTGTTCACGTGAATAAAGAAGCCATCTTAAATTTCCACATCCATCCAGCCTTCAGGGGCCTACAGGCCCAGGGATATCTGCTGGCAACCAAAAGGGAGGCCCCAGTGAGGACCACCCAGCTGACCCTTATCGAACACAGCACCGTGAGCTGTAGTAGTTAGGTTTTCAGCCATTAAGTTTTGGGGTAGTTGGTTTACGCTGTGTAGGAAAAAGGGAAAGTTGACCATACAACCTGCATTTATCGATACTAACGACTTTTCCCTTTTTCTCTGAAGCACACTGCTTTGGTTCCTTTGTACATAGCAAGCTTATTCCTTGATTATATAAAAACATAAAGACTAGATGACACTTGGAGAATTCATGTTACTAGGGGAAATAAAAGATGTGTAGGTGTCAACACAGGCTCTTTGGGTTGGTGGGAAGATGAAGGGGAATTACGATTTTTTTGTCGGCAACCAATTTTGACCTTATGGGTCTTGACCACCCTCTCTCTCCTGATATGATTGATTTTTAAGAATGAGAATTTGACCCACTGATATTATTATCCCATCTTTTGGGAGTATCACAGTTACTACAGGTTTCTTGAGAAAATAAATGTATTGGAGGTAATGACTTATTAAAGTGTGCGGCGAAGCCCTTCAGAGACTTGAGAATGTTCAGAAAGTGGAGTCAGTAATCTAGCCAGAGAGAGAGAAAGTTAAAAATCCAAGAAGGCTGTTTGAAATTCCACGTCCCATTAATTTTTATATATAATTCCCACAGACCACCACATCTTACTTGTCCTTTGACGGTATCTACTTCAGTGCCTTTTCTTGAAATAAAAATTAGGGCAACGAACCACTGTTAATGTTTAAGACCGAACTTCTGCTCGTCTGTATGTTAAATTTTAACAGGTTAAGCTTGTGTTTTGTTAGGAAAGTTCAAGTGGTTTTTACCCTAGAAGGGGAGGGGCTTATGTAATAGTGCCAGGCATCACTTGAATATGCCAGGCTTCACTATTCTCTCTTCTTCCGTTCCTCTGTATCCTCTTCCTTCTATGTACATATCATTTCTGTGACTCGGTCTTGATTGAAAACATCCTTTGGGAGCATCTCATCTGTGGGAATTTGGGAACTGACTTAGTGAAGTCGAAGTAGCATTTCCTGTTCCACAGTTCTGCAGGGTCCTAGAAAGGTGCACACCCTCTATTAAAAGTTGGACAGAAGTCAAAGCGTGGTAGGACTTGGAAGGTTACCTGCATGTATTACCTCCACCATTGTTTTTCATGAGAATATTGCCATTCGTGAAATAATATAAGAGACATGACCTATTAGTAAGGTTGTGTTTAAATATCTTCAAATGATATTCAGATCCTTCCTCCCTGGCCTTACATGTCTCCAGTATTGGAAATAATTGTTTTCTGGTTTTTTTCTCCAAAACTTCTTTAGTGATTTTGGAAAAGATAAAGTGGTGGGACCCTTGAGCCCCGAAGTCAGTCAGTTATGCTCACCCAAACCATCCTACATTCTGGCCACGTCAGGGGGGAGAGTCCTACAAGCTCTTAAGTCCTCTTCTAGGGATGTCAGTGGAAAAAAAAAAATAGAGACAGTTTCTGAGCCAGATTTGTGCATAGAGACCAAGAGGGTGAAGAGTTCTATGCCAACAGAATTCTGTACACCATGTAAACAAAGAATTTACATTCTAGAAAAGAATAAGCCTTGTTTCTTATCAGTGTTTGCATAATTATTAAATAATGCAACTCCACTGCTTCTAAAATTCATTTTCATGAGCTCCAGCATAGGAATTACTTCTTGGCTTTATAGGCATTTAGGGAAAACATTTTAATTGAGATCATCCTTAAGTAAACACAACTTACTGATTTACTAATTGTACCATTTGGGGAAAGAGTAGCGTATTACAAATCCTAGGTTCTTGATTCACAGTCAGCTAGAAAGGAAAAGTCATTTAGTAAAACTGAGATTTTCCTGAACTCGTGGAAGAATTTACTTGCTGACCAGAAGTCAAGACAATATTAACAATGAGCTGTTGACTCAAAACTGGAGAAGAGTCAAGAAGCGCTCCCTTCCATTGTGCCACGTGTGGGTCCGAAGGAAACAGACCCGCGCCTGCCCGGAGCTTCTCTGTCACCTGCAGAGATCTCCCGCCGGGCCTGGAAGGAGATAACAGCGCGTCTGTCCCCGTGTTGTATCTGGTCTGAGCCTTCTGCCACAACCACTGAACGTCATCAGTTGCCCAGTAACATAATCAGCAACCCTAGATGAACGACTTCTTCTCTTCTCCTATAATTCCTGTGAAGCCTGCACTCCCTGCCCATTTCCTATGCGGTTTCTTGAATCTTCTCATTGGCAAAGTTGAATCGGCAGGTGTGCCCTATTAGGAGCCCATGTGTGGAAGACCAGCGATTTCTAGATCCCACTGGAGCCTTTTCTGTCATCTGCTACCTGCATAACGTTTCTTAACTATGTAGATGATCTGCATTTTACCCAGAGTTTACTTCTGCCTTCCCTCTTCAATAAATACAAACTTACCAATTACTGGGTATTTTTATTCGGAACTCTAGAGGCTCTAAAGACACAGAATACAGACTAGTTCTTGTCATTTCACTGTGAAAATAAAACCCATATATAATCAGAGATTGCTGGTGTGAGGGCTGAGTAGGGGGAGCTGGGAAAGGCTGGGCTCTCTGAAGGGAAGGTTCGAACAAATGCACAGCAATCCCAGATTTCACCTTAGAATCCCATATGCGGTACCTTTACGAATCTTCGCAGCTGTTCCTCCCTGAGGGTGCACACAGCCCTTCTCCTCTTCCACATAGGTCCTGCCAACCAAATGCTCTGATTTTTTACCTTTCTGATTTTGTCCTATTTCCTCAGACTGATAACTTCATATGTCCGTGAGCTTTTGCTGTCTAAAAACCACTCTCAAAGTTTTGTGCTTTAAAAATACAGCTGTTTATTAGATTTGTGATTCTGCATGTCCTCCGCCGGGGCTGAGCTCAGCTGATCCCCTCTCTGGTTTCATGTGGGGTCACTCGTGAGTCTGTGCGCCATTCTGGGTCTGCTGGGGCCCCGCGAGTCTAGCGTGGCTTTAGCTGGGACAGCTTTTGTCTCCAGTGTCATCATCGCTCACCTTGTAACAGGCCCCCTTCTCTTGTTCGCATGGCCACAGGGAACAGTGACCAGAGAAGGAGGGTGGGAGGTGTGGGAGCGCCATCACTCCTGTTATCTTCTTAGGGGCGCGGTAGAGAATTGTGTCCCTCTTAGCTTCAGACACATCTGATAATGACCCCACATTTTGCGAAGACCGTCAGATTTACGCAGTATCTGCAGCCCCTGTGCGTTGTTTCACTTGTTTAACGTTGAGGCAAGAAATGGCACCAGTGTGCTCGCTGCCAGATGATGCAGTGACTTGAGGGGCAAAGGTGTTAACGTTTTATAGTCATGAACAGATTTGAGATGGGAAATAGCACGAAGCCAAAATTGTAGGAAGAAATCGCTTGTGGCTCTGAGCGGAAAGAACCTTGAGACCCACATGTTCCATATTTTGAGAACTACAATCAGTATTTTCATCCCCTAACCAAACTTCTTCCCGCAAAAGACACAACTAATAAAGGGCACATCCAAAATATATGGAGAACTCTTAAACTCAACAATAAAGAAGCAAACAACCTTTTTTAAAAACGGGCCATAGTGGGTACGGGGGACACCTAAAGCGTGGAGCGCTGGGTGTGGGGAATGGGGAATGAATCTTGGAACACTGGGAAAAAAAAAAAATTTAGTAACAATAAAAAAAAAAAAAAAAAACACAAAAAAAACGGGCCATAGGCCTTACAGACAGCTCACCAAAGAAGAGTTATATAGGGGACAAAGGAGCACTTCCCGTGCTGCTTTTCTCTGTGAGTGATCCCACCATTTGCTATGTAGTCCAAGCCACACATCTGATGATTCTGGGTTTTTCTCTCTTTCAGCATATTCACTCTTTGTTACTAATAGCAAATGTATAGGATGACTCTTATGTATCATATACTGTAGTTTCTCCTGTCCCCGCTAATCTAGACCACGGTCCTCTCTTCCTCAGCAGAGCTCTCTCCCAGTTAATTGGTCTCCAGGCTTTCCCTCCTGTTCTGTAGGATTCACTGTGACTTCTTAAAACTAAATGTTCATTCAGTTGGCATCTAATGACTGAATGTTTACTGTGTTAGAGTCTGTGGGTACAAGTGACTTCCCTCAGGGAGCTAATAATCTGGTTTTGGAGACATGTGGTATATGATATCATAACTAGAAGTGCTGTGAGGAAAATGAAATCAGAGTCAAGACACAGTGGTTTGAGCTACTATTCCCTCTTAGGGGAGTGACACAGAACGCTATTTCACTAGCCGTATAGGGAAGGCCTCTCTCAGGAGGTGATCGTGGAACATAGAGAGGGAACTGTGTGGATATCTTCAAGCAGGGGGAGTGAGAGAGGGAGAAGCATGCTTCCCGCTGAGCAGGGAGCCTGATGTGGGGCTCGATCCCTGGACTCTGGGGCTCTTGACCTGAGCTGAAGGCAGACACTTAATGACTGAGCCGCCCAGGCGCCCCTGATACCTCATTTTTGTTTGCATTTTTCTGCTGACCGATGACCTGAAACATCTCTTCGTATGATCATTTGTCCCCTGTATAACTCTTCTTCGGTGAGGTGTCTGTTAAGGTCTATGGCCCATTTTTTTAAAAAGGTTGTTTACTTCTTTATTGTTGAGTTTAAGAGTTCTCCATATAGGGGCCCTGGGGTGGCTCAGTTGGTTAAGCGACTGCCTTCGGCTCAGGTCATGATCCCGGAGACCCGGGATCGAGCCCCACATCAGGCTCCCTGATGGCAGGAAGCCTGCTTCTCCCTCTCTCACTCCCCCTGCTTGTGTTCCCTCTCTGGCTGTGTTTCTCTCTGTCAAATAAATAAAATCTTTTAAAAAAAAAAAAAAAGAGTTCTCCATATATTTTGGACATGTCTTTTATTAGTTGTGTCTTTTGCAAATATTTTCTTCTAGTCTGTAGATCATCTTCTCGATGTGGTGATATTATCTTTCACAGAGAAGTTTTTAATTTTAATGAAGTTCAGCTTTTCAATTATTTCTTTCCCAGATTGTGCCTCTGGTGTCGTATCTAAAAAGGCATCGTCGTACCCAAGGTCGCCTAGCTTTTCTCCTGTGTTATCTTCCAGGAATTTTAGTTTTGCATTTTACATTGAGGTCTCATAACCAATTTGAGTGAATTTTTGTGAAGGGTGTCAGCTCTGCGTCTACATGGACTTTATTCACGTGCGTGTCGCATTGCTTCAGCACCACTACTATTTCAATCCATTGTGGTCTCTTTGTTCCTTTGTCAAAGATGGGTTGGCATACTACCTTAAGTTCTTGATCCCCAGTTATGAGTAGAATTTTAGGACCTGGAATTTTTCCTTATTTTCCTCTGTCTAGGCATGTTTTGTACCCCACAGCCTTCCTTCAACATACATCTGCTATTTTCTGATGTTTCTTTGGTGTTACACAGGGCATCCTTGAGATTTTGTAACTGAGAAATGATCCTCTGTCAAAATTATGCTATAGTAGATGTGAACTATGGTTCTGGAAGGGTCAGAATACTGATATGAAGGTGTGGAGTAAAAAAGAAAGTGTGATGATTCATAGGAGGCCATCTGACCAATGTAACAAGGAATAGTTGCACACTGTTCTCTATTCCCACACCTCATTCCTAGTCTCTAGACCCACAGCCACAAATGTAAAATATTCAGGTTATCCCAGCTATCCTTAAAAAGGATCAATTGCCCCTTCAAGTTTGTCTGACCACCTTTCCAGACAGTGAAGAAAACTGTTATCCTATTATTTTTGTAGTAATATCTCTCTCTCTCTCTCTCTCTCTCTCTCTCTCTCTCTCTCTTTGTAATTAATGTTCTTTTCTAAACTCTCGGGTGAACTGATGCCTCCTATGACTGCTCTCACTAAAAGGATTGTAATAACAGCAGCCACTTCTCTCATAACTTACCTTCCTTAATCTTTATGGCAGTTCTCTACATTCAAACTATAGATCAGGTTTAAAGAATGTAGGAAATGTAGCAAAATCATGTAGCTGGAAAGCAGCAGAGGTGGGATTTAACTTTTCCGGTTCCCCCACCTGTAGCAGGTGGTTGCTATGCTGAGTGTCATGGGGTTAAAATATACTGGGTTTCTTTGGAATTTCTGAAAAATCTACAAATTGAATAAACATCCTTGAATAATTGGATGTTAGATCTGTTCTGGCCAGGGATATCCACCACCACCACCACCACCACCACCGCGTGTGTGTGATAACAAAGGACTTCAAGTCCATCAAATTGACCCATAAATAGAATAGTAAATGTCTAAAGACTTCCATAGCTTAGTTGAGATTTTCAAGAATCTATGCTTCTGGCGTCCTAGATCTCTATTTCGTGTATCCCAAGAAGAGCCCATCAGTTTACAGCCTCACAAAAGTCCAAAGTCCAATATGTCTTGGTAGCCCTGAGAAAAGAAGGTTAAAGAAAGACCTTCTCCAAATAGATGAAAGAAGTAAAAGGATTGTCTGAAACTGTGAAGGGGACAACTAAGCATAGGTACTTAGCAGTAGCTCCCATGTACTGAGAAGCACACGTCAGATCCACTGGAAGGGACAGTTTCCTCTTAAACGGAGCAAGGCTAACATTAGAGTGAACCATTTCCTGTGGTGTTTGGACCTGCCTTCTGAGAGCTCATGAGAACTTACCGTTACAGATTCAGGAATTCTGTGGAGTGTGATAGTTTATTTTTATTTTTTTATTAATTTTTTTTTCTGTAACCCAGCCACCCTATCCATCCCCCTCACCCCCCAGCAACCCTCAGTTTGTTTCCTGAGATTAAGAGTATCTTATAGTTTGGGGGCGCCTGGGTGGCTCAGGTCATGATCCCGGAGACCCGGGATTGAGCCCCACATCGGGCTCCCTGCTTGGCGGGAAGCCTGCTTCTCCCTCTCTCACTCCCCCTGCTTGTGTTCCCTCTCTGGCTGTGTTTCTCTCTGTCAAATAAATAAAATCTCAAAAAAAAAAAAGTATCTTATGGTTTGTCTCCCTCCCTGGTCCCATCTTTTTCATTTTATTCCTTCCCTAACCCTCATGACCTCCCCACCATGCCTCTCAAATTCCTCATATCAGATAAATCATATACTAATTGTCTTTCTCTGATTGGCTTATTTTGCTCAGTATAATAACCTCCAGTTCCATCCACATTATTGCAAATGACAGGATTTCGTTCTTGTTGATGGCTGCATAGTAGTCCATTGTACATATATATATACCACATCTTCTTTATCCATTCATCTGTTGATGGACATCTAGGCTCTTTCCATAGTTTGGCTATTGTGGACATTGCTGCCATAAACATTCAGGTGCATGTGCCCCTTCGGACCACTACACTTGTATCTTTAAGGTAAATATCCAGTAAGTGTGATTCCTGGGTCATAGGGTATCTCTATTTTCAACTTTTTGAGGAATCTCCATACTGTTTTCCAGAATGGCGGCACCAGTTTGCATTCCCACCAACAGTGTGAGAGGGTTCCCCTTTCCCAACATCCTTGCCAACATCTGTCCTTTCCTGACTTTTTGGTTTTGTTGACTGTTTCTTTTACCTTACAACAGCTTTTGATCTTGATGAAGTCCCAGTAGTTCATTTTTACCCTTGCTTCCCTTGCCGTTGGCAATGTTTCTAGGAAGAAGTTGCTGCAACTGAGGTCAAAGAGGTTGTTGACCGTGTTCTCCTCTAAGATTTTGATGGATTCCTATCTCACATTGAGGTCTTTCATCCATTTTGAGTCTATTTTTGTGTGTGGTATAAGGAAATGGTTCAGTTTCATTCTTCTGCATGTGGTTGTCCAATTTTCCCAATGCCATTTGTTGAAAAGACTGTCTTTTTTTCCATTGGACATTCTTTCCTGCTTTGTCGAAGATGAGTTGGCCACAGAGTTCCACACTTGATGTGGAGTCTAGTTTGGATTCTCTCTCTCTCTCTCTGTTCCTTCTCTCTCTCATGTGCTGTTTTTCTCTCAATGAATGAATGGATGAATGAATTAAATAAAATCTTTTAAAAATTGATTTACCAGCACATCGTTAGCTATTTAGCAGAGAAGTGAGCACTCTGTCATTGCAACTATGAAAATGGAAACTTTATGATTTCCTAAAAGATGTGTTGGAATAAGTGGAGTTAGGAAAAATAAGGTCCCTACAGTCTTACTCAGCTGTATTCTACCTTATATCTTGAATGCACTGATCACAGTACTAAGGCAAGTGAGATTTATGATTTGAATTTCTTTTCTGGTGCTATATTGTCCAACATCTACTCCTTACCTACTCCCGTCTTGGACATGTTATATCTTCCTCTAAGCAACTGCTGTTTTAACTTTTAACAGAAGAGTTTCCATAACCTTGTGGTCTGGTGTCAGATTGCTTCCTTTTGAATCCTAATTTTAATATTGACTAGCTGTGTGAAGTATTACTGAGGCTGATTAATCCCTAATTTTTTTTAATCTGTTAAAAGCAGATGATGAAAGTGCCTCCTTCAAACAGTTGGTCTAACTCTTAAATGAAACTAGACTGCATGACATGAGTAGTCCAGTTCTTGGCCATGGTAAGGGTCTTGTAGGTGTCAGTTCTATTTCCCTTAAGGGAATATCAATTCTGGGTTTCTGGTTTTTTTGGTTTTGTTTTGTTTGCAATTTCCTACATCTTTTGAACTCCAGATTCTACAAAGAATTTGAAGTATATATACACTTTACTAAGTTGACTGGATATGTTTTTGAATTTGTCTATAAAACAGAATTTTTGTGTATTCTGCCTTCTTGTGAAGAGTGTATTCTCAGAGACACAGTGTTAGGAGCCACTGTATGGATGATAACAATAGATGTTTTCAGTGTTAGTGGGCTATTGGCAGCATATAAATCGGCAGTCCACCGAAGACCCTCAGAACTTGAACTTTAAAAAGAAAGACATTGAGAGTCATCTCCCACCTGTCCCCCAAGAAGAGGATGGTGAAAACATAACAAAGTATGTATAAACTGTTCTTTCATTGAGCAAACACTGTGATGTGTTCATGAAGACACAAGAAAAGCAGACACATACAGAGTGATTTCTTTATTTTTTTTAACTTTTTTATTATTATATTCAATTAACCAACTTACAGTACATCATTAGTTTTTGATGTAGTATTCAGCAGTTCATTAGTTGCATATAACACCCAGTGCTCGTCACAACACGTGGCCTCCTTAATACTCGTCACCCAGCTACCCCATCCCCCGACCCCCCTCCCTTCTGTAACCCTCAGTTTGTTTCCCAGAGTCCAGAGTCTCTCATGGTTTGTCTCCCTCTCTGATTTCTTGTTACTCAGTTTCCCTCCATTCCTGTATGGTCCTCTGCGCTGTCCCTTAAGCAGAATAGCTTGTAACCCAGATATGAAAAAGGCCGTTTCTAGAGTCCACAGAGCAAACTCTTTCAGAATGCATTCTCGGATAAATGCTTTTATGGATAAGGAAGTGGGAGACATAGGTGGCAACCGTTGTTTCTATATTTCTACAGATATTTTCCATTTGGTGTCATTTCTAAATATTTAGTCACCTGTGCATAGACCGTCATTGAAAATACAGTACATTATTCGGAAACGAAGGTGCATACATTTACTGTCAGGATTTGTGCTGCATATATTGAGCACATATGTGGTTTGCATCACATATGCTGGAAGGTCTGAGTGGCCTCTTTTGTGAGTACCGGTCTGCGGGCTCCATATCTGGAAACACAGTTCCAGAAACTAGTCTTGAGTTCCAGCTCTGGCCGAGGTCTTCTCAACATTGATTGACTATGTCTGAGGAAATCAGGGCTAACCTATGTTCTTTTTGCCTTTGCATGATGCTGTAACACAGATTCCTGTCCAGTAAATAGAGTCCAGTTTAGAGACCATTTCAACAAGTCAGTTAACTAAGTGAGTAATTCACTCTCCTCTTTGGTCGTTGTTGACTGGCATCAGTATATTCCATAGTCTTTGCTCTCTGGGTATGAAGCAACCACATCAGAAACATGTTTGGAAGCCTGTACCACTTGAAATGTGTGTTTAAAAAAAAAATCTAAAGATTATGTTCAGAATTTAGGATTCTGATTTAAGGGTCCTCTGACCTTATTACTCATTTGCAGGAAACACCCCAGGCCCTGACTTCCTTCCCTTCCCCCTCCTCCTCCTCCTCCTTTTTCTTCTTCTTCTTTGACATGTTGGCTTCTTGCTATATTAGATGATCCCAACGAAAGTGTCAAATGGATATTTCCCCTCCTACCCTTTCCATGTTGGCAGATGAAAAGAAAAAAAAAAAAGCTGGTACAAAAATATTTAATCTGTTAAAGTCAGATTCAACAGGAGCAGAGGTGGAAGAAAGAAACCTAATTGCTTCACTTTTAACACACACATGTTTTCCATAGATGGCTGGTTTTCTTCAGTTTTCATAATTACAATTTCAGGCAGCATCCCTCCACTCCAGGATGGTTATCCCATTTGCGGGTTACCCATTTCCTGCGTATTTCCTTCCTCCAGCCCACCTCTTGGCCACCTTAACATTACTTCGTGTCAGAAACGATACCACAGGTGGCCAGAACAGGTTCTGAGAAAGGGAAAATTGCATGGAAACCTGTCAAGGTTGCTTTGTGTTACATTGGAGTGTTCGGCGAGGAGAGGCCCACACTCTTGGCCAGAAGGAGACTCCTGGGAAACAGAGGCATTTCGGAAATCTACACTATTTCTTTCATGATTATCTCCATTAACCAAGCATTAGCTGGCTAGATATCTCTGATGAGGTTGGAGCAGTGAGCATCACAGCAGCTGTGAACTTGGAAATGAGGCTGAGGATTCGCCGCCACTTCTGGCATGTGATCTGTGAGGCCAGTATTTACCACAATCCTAAGTTACCGTTGGTTTAATGCATAGTCTCAGAGGGGCTTATGGTCAATAAGACAAAATTCACACACCACATTCAACAGTCAAGAGCAGTTCAGCAGAATTTATTAAGTAGGGGTTGGATTGCATAGGACGGAATGTGTGTGTGTGTGTGTGTGTGTGTGTGTGTGTGTGCGTGCACGCGCGCACGCACCCACACTCATGCATGCACCCACACTCATGCATGCACACTCGGCCTCAGATGCCAGAAGAAGTCAAGAATGTGAGAAAAAGATACAAATGTTCAGAAAATATATAAGCCCTCATCCTCTATGAAATGATATCACCTGTGGTGAAGAATGGGCATACCCTGAGTTAGAACTGAAGCTGTCAGGTGTGCTGATAACATTCAACGAAAGGCAGTCTCATTTGGATAATAAATCTACAAATTCATGTCAGGGGCCGTTAGCATCAGATTTTGTTGGATGAAGTTCAGAAAGAGATGAGCTTCCATTTATTTAGCTTGTAGTTAGAGGACAAGCCCAGCCATGGCTACAGAGCCGGGATGGTCTGACCTCTCTTCTGCTTCTAATTGGGCATCTTCCAAACCATTCTTTACCCCATTCCCTGAACTTCAGCCATATGCCACCTTCTTTGTCTTTCTTCAGTGTGCTAAGCTGTTCCCCTGGCATTGACTGTGTTGTCTACTGAGAAGACACTTCCGTCTAGGCTCTTGGGCAGAGCAGCTCTATCTCTTCTCACCACTTATGCGTCAGCTCTGATTTCCCTTCCTGAGACCGAGAGTGGTGTGCCCTGGTCCCTCAGCATTCACCATCGCATCACCCTCCCTCATTCCTTTAAAACCCAAGTGGTGCTGTGAATGGTGTCTCTCCTTTGGAAGGCTCGTTAGGATAGGAACCGTGTCTGCCTGCTTACTGCCATACCCCAGGGTAGTAGGTGCTCAGGAAACTGAGTCAGGGGCCATGGGGTCTCCATTACGCTCAGAGCCTATAAAGCTCGTATTCTCTCCCGCTCCTGAAGAGCTGAACCGTTACAAAGGCAGGCTAAAAATGGAGAATGTAAGATCTGGGGTGGCCCATGTTACAAGGGCGTTATGTCACAGCACTCCTTTTTTCCTCTGTGAAATCTTAAGAACCTGGGAAACAACACTGTAGGGATATTTCCAAGAGCTGGACCTGGAGGGGGCCATTGTGTGGTTTGGATGAGGGGGAGTCTATCAGGAAGAGCTGCTGGTTTTATGCATTTCTTGCTATGTTTCTGTGTTTTAGCGGTTGTGGACTCTGAACCTAATGAGCTAAGATTCGATATTTCTCCAGACTGCCCTCCGAATCCCTGGCACACATTTCCTGGCCCCTTCCTCGTTCCCTTCTCCCAAGTACCGCCGGCTGAGAGTGCCTGCCCCCTACCCATCGTGGTCCAACAGCTGTGGTTAATTCCGCAGAAGGGATGTGACAAAACTGTTACTTCTTTCCTGTCCCTGGGTTTCTGTGAGTAGCCCTTCTCTGGCTGACGCCGTCCAGAAGCTGCCTGAGTCCTCAGTTTTGGCTTGCTTGGCTTCCAGGTGCCTGCTTAAGAAATTATCAAATGTGTGTTCTTCAGTTGCCTGGTTTGGGTTTATACATGCAATGTTACATCGCCTTTTTATGTGTCATTAATACGTGCTGGCAATAAAATGATATGTCCCCTATTGTGCTGCTGGGATGTAATTTATTTGACGTTCTTTTTTCCAAAGGACCTATGGCCTTAGGACAGGGCAGAGCTGGCAGAGGACTTCTGTCCCGCTGCCTTCCCCACATCTGCCCTCCCTACCTTCGCTCATTATTACGCTAGAGACATGTGCTCCTGCTCCCTGGGTCACCTCCACATTCCCATTAATGTGGTCCATTATCTCCACAAGGAGGTGATTTCCGCATCTTCTGATTACTAGTCATCCGCACCATCTAATTCTCCCTCCTGCTTCCTCAGCACTGCAGTGACAACACGCATCCCTGCCAATCAGACATGAACATCGAAGGGGCCTGGAAGAGAGGCTACACGGGAAAGAACATCGTGGTGACCATCCTGGATGACGGCATTGAGAGGACCCACCCAGACCTGATGCAGAACTATGTGAGTGTGTGCTGCGGTCAGAGCCCACTCCCTGCTGGGAAACAAGGGGGCATGAGTGAGGACTGTCAAGAAGTAGGGGATACTGGGGCGCCTGGGTGGCTCAGTTGGTTGAGCGACTGCCTTCGGCTCAGGTCATGATCCTGGAGACCCAGGATCGAGCCCCACATCGGGCTCCCTGCTCGGCAGGAAGCCTGCTTCTCCCTCTCTCACTCCCCCTGCTTCTGTTCCCTCTCTAGCTGTGTTTCTCTCTGTCAAATAAATAAAATATTAAAAAAAAAAAAAAAAAAGAAGTAGGGGATACTACTGAAAAATGCAGCTAACAGTTAGAATAGGCTCTGTGTATCGCTTTGGTCTTATAGAAAGACGCACCCTCTGAGGATGCATCAGGGAGGAAGGACGACCGCTTTCAGCTTTCAAGTGCCTTTGATGTTCTGATGACAGAAAGCCAGGGAGAAGGCAGCAGAAACCCCACCCCCACCACCATCTGCTCCTGATAATGACCGCTTTTCTCCACCACGCAGCCAGGCCATGCACTCTGTTTCTCTTCTGGAGAAAAACGTACTTAAAACTTTTCTCAAGTTTTTCTACTGGTCCCTTTCTTTTTTTTTTAACTCTCCTTTTTCAAAGGCCAATAGTGATCAGCCTCCTACCAGTCCTAGGAAGCAGTCAGTCCCTTTATTAAGAAGGAACTGTGATTCCAGGACTCCAAGAGGACGTAGGATAGGAGCCCAAGACCACAGAGAAGGAAAGTGTGGACACTCAGTACTTTGATGGGAAAATCCTGGTTTTGATACCCAGTGCCGATGGGATATTGCGGTCAATTTCTGCCCCTTGGGCCCTCTGGATCCCCTCTACCAGCATAGGGGGTGGCCATGGAGCATTGGGGTCAATTTCTGCCCTTGGGCCCTCTGGGTCCCCTCTACCATCATAGGGGGTGCCCATGGAACATTGGGGTCAGTTTCTGTCCCTTGGGCCTCTGGGTCCCTTCTACTGTTTAGAAGCAATGTGTCAGTGATGTCTCTAACTCTACTCTTAAGCTCATCCCTCCCGTTGACTTCTCCTTTCCAAGTTCGGTTGAGAGAGCCATAATTATCTCTCAATGTCCCTCTCTCTCAATTCTCTTTCAGCTCCAAATTTGTGTTTCCTGACACCTTAGTGTTCTCTCTAAAGTATTGAGCCTGCCACGATCCCCTATTATCTTCAAATGCAACTCTGGTTCTCGTGAGGTCTTAGTGGAAAAGCCCGTGGATCCCACTCACAGCCATGTCTTCTGACTTCCCCTGAGACCTCTTGTGACAGCCGTTTCCACCCAGGATCACTGATATCACTGCATGCCACTTAAACCATCCCCTCACCCGCTTTCCTAGTTCCAAAATTTTGGCTGTGTCGAGTATCCCTAAATTATATTTCATGTTAATACAGAGAAAAGTTTCTCTTAAGGGTGGTGATTTTCTAGCCACTTAAATTTTCCTCTTCTATGCCTGGAAATACAAGCGGCTCTAAATCATGGTGAAGTCTGCTTTGCTTCCCTTTGCAGGAGTCTTACCCTAAAGGAGGAAAGTCACTGGTCAGGTGGGAAGCTTTGCCCCGTGTTTAAGGAGGGGACCCGCAGAGAATCCCAAGCCATATAACTGGGAGGACCCCGTCTCTGCAGACTTCTGTCTTCTATATTCCAGTTCATGGTCATTAAAGAAGTGATTTCAGCAAGCCCAGCCCACCAGCCTGTGCCCTGAGCTGGCAGAGAATGGTGAGGTGGGCCCTGCCCCACGGTCCCCTCTGCCCAACAACACAAAGGACTTGCCATCCGGGGGTGCTTGCTGCCTCGCTGGACACAGAGCTGCCTTGGGGGATGTTTTCCTGGGCTCACTCAGAATGGACCTGACCTTTTCCTTAAGGCCAAGTTTCAAAGACAGGGATATGATGCCTCCTTGAAATCTGATCTCTCTCTTTCTCTCTGTATCTCCACCTCCCCCAGCATGGGAAGGGTTAGTTTCTGGGCACCGCGGGTATCCCCTCCATGTCTCCTCTGTCCCCGCTCTCGCTCGCTCGCTCGCTCTCTGTCTCTCACTCTCTCACTGCTCCAGCTTCTCATGAAACCATTTAGAGGGAGGTCACCATAGTCTCTCCAGTGTTCCTTTGTCATTTGCTCAGTGTCACTTATTTCATGATACTGAATCTCAAATTGATTTTCCTGAAGAGACTCCATTTTATCTTTGCAAATAAAATACCTCCAACCCACTTCCTTGGCGCCCCAGGAACTCCCACTGGCTCACAGTGACCCATATTTCTGCCCCAAAGACCTTCCTCCACACGAACCCCCAGTGTCACCTCACACTTAAATGTTTCCTCACCTGTCACCCATTTCGTGTCAAACATCCAGCCAAGAAACTTCACAAATTAATTTTTTTACAATGACATATTGAAACAATTTCCGCTAAATTAGATGATTTTTCCCTAAGGTTAAAAAGAGAGAGCGAGAGAGAAGGAACTGCAAATTCATTTCCTTCTCATTTGAACAAAACATTTGAGTGGCTGCTCTCATCCTGCCTCGAAGCACACTCAGGCGTTCACAGCACAGAATTCGGGAGCTGAAAATTTCTGTTCTTCTCCTCTGTTGATAGGGTAGAAGCTAGGCCTGACGGCTACAGAGGGTGAGTGAGCCCAGGCCGAATAAAGAACAGAACTGTGGGGACCTCTCTCCCAGTAGAGCAGCCTTTCTGGTCATACACAGTGTGGGGTTTTTGGGGTGTTCCTGCCTCCCATGAGCTAGGAATGTATCTGATAAAACACAGACAGCTTTAACCTAATTGAGACTGTATTCCTTGCCTCTTTCATTTCTTCCCCCTTGAGAGAGAATTCTCTAGAACATATCTGTGTGATGCGCAGAATCGATGCTTCTCGGTTGTTCTGTGTTGGAGCTGGTGAAGTGTAGGGAAAGGCACACTGGGTGGGGTTGGGGGCACATGGCTTGGGTTCCAGTTTTGGTTCCACAGGCTGGTTTGCTTCATGCCTTTGGCCAAGTTACTTATCCTGTCTTAGGCCTCTGTTTCCTTATAAGTAAAATTAGTCAGTGATACTAGATACATAACATTCGTGCTCTAGTGACCAATATGGGGGTGTATGGGGCCGCCTTTGTAGGAGAAGCAGGGACTTAACCACCACCTTGATAGGTCCCGTGTATTTTGCATGATTTCTCCTGATATCAGACTCTTTGGTACTGCACCTTATTTCAAGAAACCAGAGCCTTTGAGCTAGAAAACAAAGATAGTATTGACTTTCACTACAACTGCAATCAGGAATTACCGTAAAGCCTCAGAGAATACAAAACATTCTAAATTAGTTCTACCTACTGTGATATAAATTGGAGTAAAAGTGTAAACCAGTAACTTCTTTTTGGAAATCTAGAAAATCAACAGAAAGAAATGCGGGAATCCAAAGATGTTTCACAATCACTTTTAAAAAGCAGACAGATCCCAGCTTTGGCTTCAGAGATGCTTTTGCCTCATTTTGAAGCCTTGATTTACAATAAAACTTTGTACTTTATTTCGGTTGGGGCAGAGGGTCATCGGGTATTAGTCAGAAGTCTGAATTACAGACCCTTTTATAATAGACACAACATCTAGAACCAGACAACTCTTGCCTGATGGAGATATGACAATACCTAATACAATGAATTTCTTATACTGATTTTTAATTGGCTTGCCAGTTATTTGTGAATAATCTGCCAAAATCTTTGAATTATCTGGAATTGACACACTCCAAAAATGAAGTAAGGAATAGAGAGAGAATCTCTGGAAAATAAATCACTTGGCTTCTAGAGAGTCCAAGAATACTTGGTGGTCATTGGGGACCTCTTCAGAGGAATTGGGTGAGAGGTCAGTTCCAGAGATGAGGGAAAATGTGTTGGCAAGAATCATCCGGGTTCTTCCTTGGTCTATGGGATGTATGTCTTCACCTTAAGGAGAAAAATACAACAGTGATTATTACTGAACACGGCATCCTGACCCCTCCGAAGCCTGAATGTATTATTTAATTTAATTACTCTCTTGCAGAAATGTGTTTAAGAATGCATGAGCCTTAAGGTTAATGGCTAATTACTAAACGTCTGTGTCCTCCTCTTGCTTTCTCCTCTGTGGACGTAGGATGCTCTGGCGAGTTGTGACGTGAATGGGAATGACCTGGACCCAATGCCTCGTTATGATGCAAGCAACGAGAACAAGTAAGGCCCAGCTGAAGGGTGGGTGGCCCCTGGATGCCAAGGATTTTTGTTTTCTCCTCTTGCTGAGGGAAGTATTTCCTTAGAAAGCTTTGGGAACAAATGATCCATAAATTTGCTCCAAGGTGAACAGGTGTCTTTCCCTTGAGGCGTCTGGGTAATAAAAAGAGGTGGCCTCCATGCTAAGAATGGTCTCAGAGAGAACCCTGGGGAATGACTCAGCATTTCCATATCTTGAGGGCACAGCTGGGGAATACTGCCCCTCAAGAGGTAATTGGCCCGTGACCCGTTTTGGGGATGGGGTGCTAAAGGTAAAGGCAAAACAAAGTATACCCCCAAAAGAGTTACTTCATTTGGTCGAATTCAACCAATTTGGTTGACTTCTGTGCTTGAGGTCTCTGCCAGGGGCTTTCTTCTTCGCTACTCTCTTCTTTTGTTCTGCAGTGATTGTGTTTTCCACTAATAGACGTGAAATATCTATAAGGTTTGCCATGTACAGAACCCATTACCTTTCTGACTTTCACATTCAAGAGCCATAGAAACCCATTTAACCACTTCTCCGCTCTCCAGTCAGTAGGGTAGTTCTTGTGGGAGCAGATGAAAATGCACATCTGTTTGACACCAAGGAATATCTTAACATTCTTCAGAAAGTAAATGGGAATGGTTTTTCTTGCTTAAGATGACCCAGATTCTTTAAAGGCTTAGTAGGTATTTCTAATCTCTAGATCACATTAGCTTTTTTCTTTTTACTGCAAAGCTCCTCCAGGATAATGCTATGATTGAAATGCTATCATTTTGATTTTTACTTACATGTTTTAGTCTGGAATCTCAGAAGTAGCAACAAGAGGTGTGTTGAGCATTTTTTACACGCTATTTCCAGCCTGCGTTTTTCTTTAGGAAACAATTTCTCAGCGAGTATGATTTGATTAACTAAGTCCATAAGTTTAGATAAGACCATCTAACCTAGATAATTGTGACTGCACGTGGGTTTCTTCTCTTTTTTTTGCCTCTTTTCACCATCTACAAAGAAACCTCAAAGAAGTTACTGTGGAAAGCATGCCGTTGGCGGATAATTCGGTAAATGTTATAGATCAGATTCAATGGTAAAATCATTGATGCATAAATTGATTTTGATAGACTTTTTCAGAGCCTTCTAAACAAAAGAAGAAAGGAGCCTAAAATAAACTGGATAGTTTTCTTCCAGTCCTGGTCATTGCTGCCCAGATTACACTGTTTAAAGTTATAGTGAATATAATACCAAGGGTCATCATAATGGGAAGCAATGCAAGCTAATGTATTTAACCTAATTTATGAACTAGCCTGAAACACTGATGAAGAATCCTGAAGCTTCAATACCAAAAAGTCACCACTGATAAGTTTTGATATACAGTTCATTCTACTTTAGCGCAACATAGGCCTTCCTAGAAACACCTGCACTCTGCGAAATCTAAAACTGCCAAGTAATAAGGCAGTTAAATTTGAGCTTAGCCCTCAAAAATGTCATTGGTGATGCACACACAAAAAAATGGTAGGGACCTATTAAAAAAATAGCGTAGTTGTATCCATGTTAAGTAGTTACAAGATACGTAAAATTATAATAAGTGCACCACTTTATCTTGAAAAACACCTGAAGTTTGCTTGTGGAAGTGTGTGCTCATTCTGTTGGCTCTCACTTGCATACCTGCCGCTCTGTGTGCAAGAGGGAAAAAAGAGGGAAAAAGATAGAGATGAAAATTTTAAAAAAAGAACAAGGAATAGGGAGGAAAATTAATCAGGTGAGAGGAGAGGGAAAATTAAGTGGAGTAGAGGACACCCCTTGCCCCCGCCCCCGGGTGGCCTTGGGAATCATGGCAACTTGCCAGTTACCATAAGGTGGAAGGTGAGGTACTCGAAATGAGGGGGTAGCAGCAGCAAATGTGCACAAGTGTGGACCATGGTGCTCCTTGGGTGTTCAGCTTTTGTTGTGTGGGTTTTGTGGATTCCCGTGGTGATGCCTTTTCTATATTTGCTTAGAGTTTCTAGGACAAAATTGTGCATCAACACATGTTAATGTCCCATTACACTTACACTGATCTCTAATACCATCTCAATGGTATTGGGAGATTTATGTTTTCGAGGCAAGCATATAGGAGAACTGCACGATACTGTAGCCATCAGTTTACTTTATTCCATCAACATTTGTAGAGAGCAAAGAGGGACAGGAAAGCTACAGGAAAGACTAGATCATGTTAACACCCAAAGTACTTTCGGGCCGGACATTGAGGGGGGATAGGGGCTATAGGTAGAAACCAGAAATGTATCGTACCCTACAGGCAGTGCTGTCTGAATTCACACGTGGTGAATTTTTGCCCTGAATCTCTGGGTGGTGACGGTGACTGTTTTCCGGGGGCGTGTCGGACGTGTGACTAACATCGCGAACCACAGGGGCTGTGCTTCACTGACCGCTCCTAGAGTCTTGGCTGTGGTGGCTTTTTACAGGCTGCCTTTAAGAAACCATATCTTCTGGGAGGATTCCTTTTAAACTTGGCTCTCACCAACACCTAGTCTTGCGAAACATCGCCATGGTTCTGCTCGCTCTGTCTTATTCATGTGTACCCTGTTTTTAACCCCTCCTAAGCACGGTCTGGGGCTCACGGAGCGCAGCGTGGTTTTGGTTCTTAGAGCACACAGGTGTTGTTCCAGATATGTGCTTGCCTTTTTAGTCTTGAGAGTGAAATAGGGCATTTCCAGAGGCACAACACCAGCATTCCCTACCTCTGTTTCATGATCTGTGACTTGGAGCCACAGATGTCCCTTTACCTCCTGTCAGGAGCGCCACCTGATTTTTTTCTTGGCCAAATACAAGCCACGTATTCCAGCATTTGGGGTTAAGATATCCTCTCTGCTCACTAGACCGTAATTATGGATGTGACTGATGGATCTGTCTTTAAGCATTTCTGTTGGAACAGAAGTCGCTTGGCATCAGGAAATTAGCAGTGGGTTTGTAGTTCAGAAGAGTTGACAGTTTTCATTCTCCTTAATTAGCTTTATAAACTTTGGGTCTGAGCCCTCAGAGCTTTAGTCCTTTTTGTTGTTGCTGTTTTAATCTCTAAAATTATTATAATAATACTTACAAGGTTAGCAGTAAAATACCTAAAACAAGCGTACGACTGACTACATGTTACATGCTAGAGAATTTGTAATTATAATTACAGTTGCTGTCATAATTATGTATGTTCTATTCCTCTATCTGGTTCTTAATAATCAATTGAAAATCACAATCATGTCAAAATATATGTGCCTATGAACATTTCAAATTTAATGTAAGACTTAGAGGTCTGTTTATTTCCAAAATTCGAGGTTTCAGTAGGTTTTTCTGCTGCTTTAGGTGATTAGAGTTCTGGCTCATTCAGTTTAGAGTAAATCTGCTTTTCTGCAGTTACATTTCCCCATCTCCTTGAGCAGAGCACAAGTCTTTGAATTTGATGCAAGATAACAAAGGGGAGAAATGTCTAATCGTCGTCGTCAGAATGAAGCAGTTCAGGTGCCTGCTCTGCAAATACCTCCTCTTTGTCTGATGTGGCCAGTAGGCTTCAGAGCACATCTGGAATCATTTCCCGCTTAGCTACCTCAGTTCATTCATTCCACACGTACTCACCGAGACCCTACTTTGTGAATGGCTCCATGCTAAATTCTTGGGGGGTTAAGGGGATGAAAAAACTTGGGCTCCGAACTAATGGATTTAATTGGTAGATGACTTGAGAAGCTTTAATGCCTGATGGGTTTTAGTACGAGAGAAAGCACCCTCAAAACTCCATGCCAGTCATCTCTCTTTGACATGATTACATTTCTAGTGCTAAAGCTTTGGGGTGATGGAAATCACCACAGAAGTACAAAAGTTATAAAAATTTCTTTGCTTGTCACTTTTTCACGTCCCCCATAACAGGTGCATAAAGAAATAGCCTCAGTAGAGGAGACCATAAAAGCTGTCCTTCCGCTCAGCTTTGCCTGCATTTGTATTAGCTTGTCGAATAAAGGTGACTGCCTTGTTCTGGGCTTAAAATAGAAAATACCTCCCTACAAATGAAAGAGTCTCCTGGCATTTCATACCAGTCCTCCTATTTCTGATAAATGAATTATTGATGTCTGAGTTAGATCTTCCCTTCCCTAGGTTGCTTCTTGTTAAATGTTCCCTCCATTTAAAAGTCATAGCAACATATTTAGTGGGAGGTGAGAGCATGCATTATATCTTGAATGGGTGATATGTGGGCCCGGAATCTAATTCCTTTTGAAAATGAACCAATTCATAGGTCAAAGACTCATTTTTTTTTTAAAAGGAATTAATTTTTTTTTTTTCATTTTTCTTTCTGATCTCTGTTTTCAGGAAGAGGCAAGCAGGGCAGTTGGAAGCACTTTTCTGGTTCTTTAGCCTCCTTGCACATGTCATTTCTGGTTTTAAAAATGTCGCCATGTTGTAGAAACAAAAGTGTGCGTGGCCTTCTTTCCCATCGCTGCAGATGAAGACTGTTTTCAGAAGACAGTGTTCCAAAGCAAAGCTAATGAATGTAACCGGTGTTTTCTAACTCTATAGAAAATATTTTAACTCGATTCTAGAGGAGGGGGAAAAAACCAAACTTTAGATCTATGATCTTATTTGTCAATCTATAACCTTAACAGGTAGAAGCCTTATTTATTTACGTAAATTTTTAAAATTAAAGTATAGTTATATATAATTATATTAACATATAATTAACATAACAATTTCCTATATACATTTTAATGATTCAGCAATTGTATACATTTCTCAGTGCTCATCAGTAGAAGTGTACTCTTAATTCCCTGTATCTATTTCAGCCATCCCCTTACTTACCTCCCCTTTGGCAACCACCAGGTCTGTTTTTAAGAGTCTGGCTTTTTGTTTATCTCTTTTTTTTCTTTGTCCTTTTGTTTCTTAAATTCCACATGAGTGAAATTACACATGGTATTTCTCTTCTCTGACTTATTTCACTTACTAACATAATACCCTCCAAGTCCAGCTAAGTTGTTGCAAATAGTAAGATTTCTTTTTTATGGCTGAATAATATTCTTTGTGAGTGTGTGTGTGTGTGTGTGTGTGTGTGTGTGTGTGTG
Organism: Spilogale gracilis; assembly: GCA_004023965.1. Classification (NCBI taxonomy): domain Eukaryota; kingdom Metazoa; phylum Chordata; class Mammalia; order Carnivora; family Mephitidae; genus Spilogale; species Spilogale gracilis. Next base: position 42,356 of record PITA01001688.1, on the reverse strand, counting down.
TGTGTAGTGTGTATCAAATCTTCTTCATCGATCTATTATTGGACACTTGGGCTGCTTCCATATCTTGGCTATTGTGGATAATGCTTCAGTAAACATAGAGGTACATGTATCTTTTTGAATTAATGTTTTCATTTTCGTTGGGTAAATACCCACTAGTGCAATTACTGGATCATATGGTAATTCTACTTTTAGTTTTTTGAGGAAGCTCCTTACTGTCTTCCGCAGTGGCTGCCCCAGTTTGCTTTCCCACCGGTAGTGCACAAGGGTTCCTGTTCCTCCACATCCCTGCCAACACTTGGTATTTCTTGTCTTTTTGATTTCAGCCATTCTGACAGGTATAAAGTGATATTTCATTGTGCTTTTCATTTGTGTTTCCTCAATGATTTGTTATGCTATGTTCTTATGTGTCTTTTGGCCACATGTATGTCTGCTCAAAACAATCTTCAGGTTTAATGCCATCCCTAAAATTTGTACAGAACTATAAAAAAACAAAACAAAAAACAAAAAATTCCAAATACTCAAAGCAATCTTGAAAAAGAACAAAACTGGAGGTAACACAACCCCAGATTTCAAGATATCCTACAAAGCTATACTCATCAAAACACTATTGCACTGGCAGGAAAATAGACACAGACCTCAATGGAATGGAACAGAGAGCCCAGAAATAAACTCACGATTTCGTGGTCAAGTAACCTATGACATAGGAGACAAGAATATATAGTGGTACAAAGACAGTCTCTTCAACAAATGGTAGTGGGGAAACTAAACAGCCACATGCCAAAGAATGAAACAGAAAAATAAGCTCTAAATGGACTCACATGTGGGCCTTGAAACCATAAAATTCCCAAACAAAAACATAAATAGTAATTTCTCTGACATTGGTCATAGTGACATTTTTCTAGGTATATCTCCTAAGGCAAGGGAAACAAAAGCAAAATTAAACTATTGGGGACTATCCCAAAAATTTTTTAAAAATTGCATAGCAGGGGCGCCTGAGTGGCTCAGTTGGTTAAGCAACTGCCTTTGGCTCAGGTCATGATCCTGGAGACCCAGGATCGAGTCCCGCATTGGGCTCCTTGCTTGGCAGGAAGCCTGCTTCTCTTTCTCTCACTCCCCCTGCTTGTGTTACCTCTCTGGATGTGTTTCTCTCTGTCAAATAAATAAAATCTTTAAAAAAAAAATTGCATAGCAAAGGAAACCATCAATAAAACAAAAAGGTAACCAATTAATGGGAGAAGATATTTGCAAATGATATATCCATTCAGGGGTAAATATAAAAAAAAAAATAAAGAACTTATACAACTCAACCAAACAACCAAAAAACAACTAATGGAATAAAAAATAAAATAGGCAGAGTACCTGAATAAACATTTTTCCATGGGATCCTTATTTCTTTGTACCCAGGATTTAGCCAAACCCTTCAGATAAAATTATCCTATAGTTGAATAGGTTGGAAAAAAATCTGCCAAAGTCCAGCGTGGCCGGTATCCGTGGCCAATTTATTTTTCCAAATGTTTCCAAAACATTTTTCCTCTAGTCCTCTTGCAAAAGAGCACTATGATAGACCATTTAATCGGTGGTTATCAAATAAATGCACATGACATTGACTACAGTTGTACCAGAGGCTTAAGGTATCTACGGTAGTTGTAGAAAATACCTGACCATTTTTGTGTATAGGTATACACTCTAGGTCCGGGAAAGAACACACAACAAATATTTTAGAATATCTGTTTCTGTCCTGTGGGGCCATGATGCAATACTTTGAGATAAGTGACATTTTTGACTCATCTTCCAGATTCTGGAAAGTGACTGGGGTCTGGGGACTCACACAAAGTTGGCATCCAGCAATTAAAGGCTTCTCTCAGCCCGGAAACTAGCCAGCCCTCACCCACCCTTGGTCACAAGCCCTGCTTTCTTCGGCATGTTAGTCCTCCTCTTCAGTAGCTCACCCAAGATGCACACACCCCCATCCATCCCTCCACTCCATCTGTCTGTTGGTTTGTTTGTCCCTTCTCCCACCTGCCTCCTTGTAAAATCTCCTAAATGGTTTCCCTGTCTCCAGGCTTACTCCATCCCACTGCCTGAGTGATATATGTGTGTATATGTGTATGTGGATATATATACACATATTAAAAAGTAACTTAAAGTAAATGTAAATATATTAAAATATATTTATAAGTATATTAAAATATATTCATATATAAATATATTAAAATAAAAAATATATTTGTATATAAATTCTATATATAACATTTATATATAATAAATATATAATAAAATATAAATTTTAACTTTATTTAAAATGTAAATATATAAAATGGAAATATATGTAAATATATAAATTTTTTAAAAATCCTTTAATGTCTTGACATTCTGTTGAAAGGACAAGAGACTCTGTTCCCCACTCCTCCCTCATTATTAAGCCTTCTCTGCCCCATGTGTCCCCTCCTCTCCCACTTTATCAGCCCTGAGGGACTTGTGGAGTTCTCTTAATGTGCTGCAAGGATAGAGCCTTCCACCCATCTGTACTTGTGTGCCCCCTCCTCACCCTTCAGCTCCTGCCACTTCCCTGTGATGCCTTCTCTCACTTTCCTCTTCTGAGCTAGACACCCTCCTGCGAGTTTTTTTTTTTTTTTTTTTTTTTTTTTAAAGATTTTATTTATTTGACAGAGAGAAACACAGCCAGAGAGGGAACTCAAGCAGGGGGAGTGAGAAAGGGAGAAGCAGGCTTCCCGCCTAGCAGGGAGCCCGATGTGGGGCTCGATCCCGGGTCTCCAGGATCATGACCTGAGCCGAAGGCAGTTGCTTAACCAACTGAGCCACCCAGGCGCCCCGCTCCTGCGAGTTTTTAAAGCACCTGTGAGTTTACTGCTTTTATAAAACCCTTCCTGTTAGAGACAGGGTCGCATTTACAAAGATAGAGAAAAGAGAGGCAAGAAGTGGAAGAGATACGGAGAAGATTTCCACTTTAGTTTGGCATATAAAATGTCTGTTAGTCCTTACAGCAATTAGAAGACCATCAACCTTGATTGCTCATATCGATGAATTAATGAAATGTATCCCAAATCGTGACTATTAGAAAGGTGCTATATTTATATTGGTTTTTTGTGCTGAATACCTTTTTTTTTTTTTTTTTTGACTCTCCTCCCTGCTATGTATCCCAGAAACCTGACCTGTAAGGACTGTATGAGTAGACTCCCTTGTCCTCTGGGGCTTCCCATTGGGTTAGGCCAATGGAAGCTCAAGCATGAGATCATTGGGATACCAAAGAGTAAAGAAGGAATATTTATTCTCTGCCCTCTCCTTGTTGGACCACGACCACTGGGACTAGCTGGGTACCTGAAGACCCTAATTAGTGTCAGGTGGCCCTAAGGCTGACTTCCCCAGGGCTCTCATTGAAGGGCATCGATAACCACTCATTTCCCACAGTTCCTTAGATCTGGGTGTTTTCTAGTTTGGAACACCACACTGCTCCCTCTTGGTTTCCTCGAATCCTGCCTGCATCTTTATGGTAAGTCCCTTGAGTAAATTTTTCTCACCTTACCCAGTAGAAAAAGGTCCAGTGTTTCAGGTATATTACAGGTTTGTCAGTTTTTTAGCCTGGTGTCTCCGGTAGACTAAAGAAAAAAATGTCCAGACACTTCCAAGAAAGAAAATAACTAGATTCATAGGAGTTGTGTAAAAGGCTGTGTATTTTTTAATAAGAACTGGTAAATACAAAAAAAAAATAGTTATCTAGCCTAGAATTCCTATATACCTGTCACTTGAAGTATTACTCTTTATTAAACAATGCATTAATTATTCTAAGGATTTGAATCTTGATAATACAGGCTTCAGACCCATCTCTTCTTTGTCCATTTCGGTGTGTTCTCCCCCAGGATTTGGGGACGTGGTCTCTTGGGGTTCTCAGTAACAGTTTCAGTAGAGAGGCTGATTGATGCTATTGGTTAAAATGAGGTTTGGGTATAGTGGATGCGAACCCAGTGCACTGTTGACATGAATAATTGATAGTCACTTCAATTTAAATTTCTTATTTAAAAAACAAACTCACAAATTCCTGAGGCCTCCGAAGCAGATGGAAATTGCAGTAAGGGAAAGGTAAGTATCCTTTTTAAATAATGGATTAAGAATTTGAGCAGCTTTCCAGACAGGTATATTCATTTATCTTTCTCTTTTCCTCTTCTCCTCTAACCTCCACCTTGGATCTTTCTATTTTCTCTTGTTTCTTTATCCCCCGAAATACGTAAAACTGAGAGCACAACGACCTTGAGAGGTCACTGTGAACAGTGCATTACGTGTATTTTTCAGAGCTGTAGAGAAGGCATCCAAGATGTTTCAAGTGCTACTGGACACACATGTTAGATACTGAAAAAGAAGGCAAACTCAGGAGAAAAAAGAGCCCCGTTCTGCTTATCTCCCTCCCTGTATGGCTAAGAATAGGCTGAAAATATGATCAAACTGCAGAGTGGCTCATTGTTCATTTTCATATTAACAAGAGATTATTAAAATATTGGTTGTCTTCCTATTCAGATTAAATGCTTTCTAAGTTAAGGTCTAAGGTTAGAATTCTTTCTTTTTTCTTTTCTTTTTTTTTTCCTAGCTGAAAGGGACATGGTAATTTTTATGTCTGAGCCATTCCTCTGATGACAGTTGAAGCCTGTTGTTCTGATGGGCTTCAGTATGAGCGTTTAATATCAGCAGTTAAGGTGTGCGCTTTAATTACGATCCTCAGTAAAACGTGGAAAGGCAAAAAAGAGGTCTTTTAGGTCAGAATATATTTGATTAGCTCTCATAAAATAGGTCACCAAAAAGGCAAGGAGATAGTAAAAAAAAAAAAAAAGGTTCTGCTTTCAGATGAGACCTGTGTACACATCCCCACTTTGCCCACTGTTACCTGTGGACTTGCAGAAGTACCCCTATCAGCGACTCCCTTGTCACATCAGTATCTCAATGCCCCAGACTGACTCAACCAAGAAAATCTGTACATCTGTGGGGTTCCTACTTGATTATATTAGAACGTGGTAGAAGCAACTGCTGATCAAGTTAGCACATCTGGTTGCTCTCTTCATTACTGCTAACTGCAACCCACATTCAGAGCGGAAGTCCAGAGAGGCGGAGTAAACCCCGTGACAGTCACACTTGGAGCTCATTTATTCCCGCAGCATCTATTTACCTGCGTAGCTTGATTAATCTGTGGTCAAGTAGATGAGAAATTAATTCGTGTGTTGGGCCCATGCTTCAGTAACTTTACCACCAGGGGAAAACCGTAATCACTAGAAAGCTGCACTACTGTGCTCGGTGAATATTCAGTAGCTTGTCGCTAGCTACCGAGTCCTGGTGTTCTGAGCCGTTTCTGCACAGAGAGGGGATTGGGCCACGAAGGTCGCCAATACCTTATGTACATGTGACTTTGAACAAGGAACAGAGATCGTTTATTACAGACAGTGACTGCATAGGCCTGACTTCACAATGTTATTTGTTCTCCGGAAATAAATGGAGGGCACCCAAATGAATCAATCTAGGGGCTATTTATTCAGAGTTTGCTATAGCAAGGGACTCAGCTACCATCACTTGAAAGGATGCAAGGGCAGACACATGACTGGGAAAGTTTTGTCATTAAAATAAAATAGAAGGAAGGAAGGAAGAGGGAAAGAAGGAAGGAAAAAGAAAGGAAAAAAAAAAAGGAAGGTTTCAGGTATGTTCTGATCAGGGTTGGCATGGAGAAGACATAGCTAGAGTCTCAAATAATTTCATTTCTCAAACAATTCTAGTGTATGTTAATAGCTTTAAAAGAAAATTGGGAACCAGGTGGTTATAGTGTAAATACATGTTTTGGGAAATTATATGAAATTGTCAAAGGTATGGATGTTACTAATATTATTTAGGTGGTAATCATTAAGAAATGAGGTAAAGGAGCGCCTGGGTGGCTCCGTGGGTTAAGCCTCTGCCTTCGGCTCAGGTCATGATCTCAGGGCCCTGGGATCGAGGCCCGTGTCAGGCTCTCTGCTTGGCAGGGAGCCTGCTTCCTCCTCTCTCTCTGCTTGCCTCTCTGCCTACCTGTGATCTCTCTCTCTGTCACATAAATAAATAAAATCTTTAAAAAGAAAAAAAAGAAAAGAAAGAAAGAAGGTAAAGTCTCAGTCTAATTCACGGAAGGCAAGGGTTAATTTTCACATCTCTCTACATGGGGATGATAAGGACTCTTTGAGGTTGGAATCACATAACTAACAAACATTTACCTGATATTTTTGTGTTTAAATGACAGCCCTAAGTGAGTGCTCTGGAAATATGGGCTGTGTAAGATTCTCTGTAGGAGGGAAAGACTGAGCCCAATCTTAAGAAGGGTGTGGGGTCTCGAGGATGTGTCCTGCTTTGGGGAATTGTGGTGAATCATTTTGCACCTAAAATAGCTTGAAGGAATAGAGAAGAACAGTTGACTACTGGAGATTTTCCAGCAAATTCCCTTGAATCCCCACTTTCTCTGCAGCCTGTTCTCATCACAAGCTGCCATCTCATGAATTTTAAAAAAGACTGACCTTTGTTAGGAGAGTTTACCTCTTCCTATTTTTAGATATCCCCACACCATCTGCATATAATTTACATATGTTAGTAAATGCATTTGAATTTGCATGAATTGCAGATAAAATACCTTGTGGTAACACCCTGGGCAGAGATTAGCTGACTGCTAAAGATTTTCTGTGACCTTTTTGTTCTTGGTTGGTTTTGCTCCTCCTGAGGTTGGTCCTCACAGGGTCACACCCCCTTCCACCCCCATCCCCATTACCAAACCGAGACTCATTTCCACCCCCACCCTGCAGCCCCATCTGTATCAGGTTGTTACAGATACCTGTCTTTTTTCCACCACCCTGATACCTTGATCTTCCCATAGGCACCCACAGGATGCTGTCCCCACACAGAGGAGGCTTGCGTCTGCCTCCAGCAGTGGCCCCAGTCCTGGCACCAATACGTAGTTTGTACTAGAGGTGATTTGAATAGAACTTAAGTTGCCCATGTTGTTAGTTTCATTGAACATCAAACTCATTCATAGAATTTATTTTTCTTCATAACAGAACAACCAGTCCCTTTCGTGCTTTTCAAAGGACTGGCTGAGAACACTTGGTGGTTTTATTTCTTGTTCATCATCTCATGCCTCATGTAGGGAGCATGGGGGAGGAGGCATTGGAACATCTGAGAAGGAGATGGGGTCTGAGTTGAGAAGATCAAAGAATTAGAGGCCTTGACTTTGTTGAAATTGAATTCAGATGGAGACAAATGGGGTCCTCCAGGGAGGGGCAGTCTCAGGAGCAACTCCGCTGACCGCCCTGCCTTTGCCTGATATCCACACTTCAAGGCATACCTTTCTTGGGGCAGTAGAGGCCCCTGTTGTGACTGGAGTATTTCCTACTAGCGAGATGCCACAGCAGCTGTGGCCGAACTCTTCCATGGGTTGAATTTATTTCAAACTCGTTGGTTCCCCGTGGGGAATAATATCAGTGGCATCATCATACAGAACCAAGTTCCACAGGCTGGAAATATGGAAGAAGAGCTCTTTCACTGGTGGGTTTATAGGAATGTTCATTCAAATTTGTCGAAATCTTTGTAGCCTAAGTGCGGTAAGGAGGTATTCAGGGAAGCCATTGCAAATTATGTGGATGTCCATTCTTTCGTGTTTATGGTCATGCACACTATTCTACATCAATTGATTGCATCTATCCTCATCCAACTTTCTCATTGTGTTTCTATGAGCTTCTGTTAAAAGCCCCATTGTAAAGCTTTAGTTATAGGGGATACTGATTCATGTTTAGTCCATCCTGGTTGGAAAAAAATACTTATATCTCTGTTATGTTTTATTTTTGTCTTTGATGAGGGAGATTCTTCTTATGCTAAGAAAGTAAACTTTGTGAAGGATCGTGCTCATATTAAATTCATCTGTTTTTCTTACATGATTTATGGGTTTCTGGAATCTTTGTGACTATAACGTGTTTAGATTTCTAAGATGTATATTTGGAGTGAAACAGGAAAATGTACATGGGGAGGAAGGTCCAAGTAACTGCTTGCTAGGTGAGTTGTTTAATAAAATTGAATAATCCTTGTATACACTGAGAGGGTATTTTGAGCAGTAACCTACAGAACTGTGCCTATGCCGAGCTGGACAAATGCTGCGTGTGGTTCATACTGGAAAAGTTTTTGTTGTCATTATCATAACTAAAATTATTTGGCTTCCTGTGAGCAGTTCCATAGCTTCGAGACATTTGGTACGTGATTTGGGCGGGAGATGCAGGGAACAACTTCACCTCCCTAGAAACCCTTCCCGGCCTTTGCCTTGGGCTAGAAATTCAGCAAAGTCTAAATCGAGTTCAGTCGGGTCACTATATGTTTTCCATGAGAGAATGAAAAAAAAGAGGAGGTTTTCTGGTCCCTCGAATGGCATTAATTTGTCGAAGTCATCTCAGACCTCATCGTCCCAAATACAGAGGAGCTGCCTACTAGAAATAATTACTTATCTAGAACTTTACAGCTCACAAAGCATGCCTACACATATTCTCACTTGGCTTGTAAAATTTTCACGTCAGAGAGGTCGTAGGTAATTGTTTGGTGCCGCAGTATCTGAATTTTTTATATATGAAGAATTCTCTGTCTCTGGAGAGCAAAGAGTATTTTCTAGTATGGTGGCTGAAAATGGCGAATGCTATTAACTTGCTCAACCTCCCTTGCTCTATTCTAGGGCCCAGGCCAAGGGATATAGGTTCTAAATCAGTAGCAGTTGCGTGGGCTAGTGACCCCAAGGCCAGACAAGCTGTCAGTCACTTTTCAGCGTTCTCCTCCCTGTCCCTCCGTCCCCCCTCTCTCTCTCGCTCTCTCGCTCTCTCAGCAGAGCAGCTGTGTTTTTCTTCACCCTTATCCTCCATCTTGGTTATTTTGCTCTCCTAACAATTCTGAGCTTCCTAATATCCTTTTAATAAAATACTCTTCTGCTTCACTCAGCCGGTTACGGTAAAGAAGCTGTAATTAAATCTTATGATTGTTGCCCCCTCTTTTCGGAGGAAGAAAGTAAAATTCAAGGCAGATTCACATAACTTATGAAAGTGAGTCTGGCTTCCAAACTCATACTCTCTGTATCACATAATATACTCTAATTTGGAGCATGGCACTAGATGTTCTTTTTTTTGGATATAGCATTCATAAACAATAGACACTTTTTAATTCATGTAAATGAAGTTAGTTGATGAGAATTTCATGCTTATTTTGTGGCATATATTTTCATTCAAAAAAGACTTTGACTACTTAACAGCCGAATAGCATTTTTCATTGGTTATTTATTTTTTTTAAAGATTTTATTTATTTGACAGAGAGAAACACAGCCATAGAGGGAACACAAGCAGGGGGAGCGAGAGAAGGAGAAGCAGGCCTCCCGCCGAGCAGGGAGCCCGATGTGGGACTCGATCCCGGCTCTCCGGGATCATGACCCGAGCCGAAGGCAGTCACTTAACCAACTGAGCCACCCACGTGCCCCTTGTTGGTTATTTTTAAAAATCAAACTAGTGATGTAGTTATGGTATGTAGACATTGAACATCAATCCATCACCTAACTAATAAGGTGCAACAAGTAAACCAGTAGCCAGGATGTGAACTGGAGGCCATTGGCTTTTCCAGATGTATTTCCTGGAACCCTAGAGTCTGTTGATGAGAATTTCAGACTGCCCAAGTGTTACTTGAGTGACTGTGGAGTGAGTAGAGCCCTCTGTGCCTCAACTAAGTCATACTCCTTTTTAAAATCCATACTAAAATCTATTTTGGGTTGTTGGATTTCTCCTAAGATTATATTTGAAGTACAAAGTTCTATTTATACAAAACAAACCATGGTAAACCGGTGCTACAGGCCAGAAGAGTTGGGTTTGGAGGGGTTGTTACCGGAGGTAGGCACAAATTATAGGGAAGGTTCTAGAGGTGACATCATTTGACCTGGGCCTTGGGAAGGGCTGATCAAAGGCAGTGAGCATGACTGAGAGAATGTCTGTGATGGCCGAAAATGTCTTGGTATTACTGAGCTCCTTACAAGCTTTGGGATAAAAGGCATCTTCTTGTTTGGACCACTTTTGGGGTGTTTTGGTTTGGTTTGGTTTTGGTTTCTTTTTTGTTAAAAGGAAAATCCACAAATTTTTCATTTTCCCTGGAGCCTCTCTTTTTTCTAAAACTCAAATCTGAACATGTTTTTCTTCTACCTTCAAACTCTTTATGACCAGGTCTTTAGGTGTATGCAAAGAATTTGTAAGAGATCCATTGTCTCTCGGCTTCACCACCTAACACTGAATCATGCTCTAGTTTGAACCTTTTACAGCTCTCTGGAAAGAGCATACTTCATTTGTACCCGAGACTTGTCACTAGTAAGCACTCCACAAGTGGTTATGTTGTTATCGTTGTACAATGCTTATCAGTTGTTAAACAGAAGATGCAGTCTTGATGTTGTGGCTATGACTGGTCTAACTCAGTGGGAAGCTAAGGATTGCTACATCCCTGTCCTGTGGTGGGATCACTGCCCTCTTTTCACTCGAGAAAACAGGGAAGCAGCAAAGGCCAAGAAATGTAAAATACCAGATTATATGGATGAAGAATCTAAACCCAGTGTCAATATAAAGTTTTAAATGAAATTGAATATGTTCTTATTCTTATAATCCAAATTATGGCGCAGAATTGCCCTGCCATTTTGGGTTTATTTCTGTTTGTTTTAAATAAGTATAAATAACTAATTGTTTCAGTAATAGGAAAAAAAAAAACTTCTCTTTATGCCAAGTACTTATTGCAAGCATTTTCTGTGGGTAAAATTAAGAGGTTTCTGTTTAGAGTTGAGAAACCGAGTGCTGTTTGCATGGAAATAAAATATTGCAGATTACCTGGAGCTGTGTTCATTAACATCAACTGATTCTTATTCTTAGCCAACAGAAGGATATTATAAATTAATTAAACTTTGATTTAGGTTTTAATTTTCTTTCAGGTATTGTGTGCAGGCCTTTCTTGAAACAAGGAGGTAAATCAGCTAGTGGAACCTTTAAAAAATGTTTTCACTAAGTAATTTTAGGATGAGAAGGTAAAAATGGACCATGCACATATAATTACTGATTAGTAAAACTTTTGACATAATTCCTTGAGAGAGTTGAAATTTAGTGAAAAGCAATCTCTGTCTCCTTACACACACACACACACACACACACACACACACACACACACACGCCCCTACTTTTCTTATTATAATTGTATTCTTATTACCTAACGTTGATCTTAAAAATTAAGGTCAAACCTCTAAAAATTTAGCGTAAGTGGGAAAGAAATCAGAAATAATTGAACCACTTAAGGAACAACTACAAATTTAGAAGTTCACTGAAAACTTAATAATAATCATGAATGAGTTGTGCATACTTGAAAATAGCTATGGTTGAGGTGAGGCATTTCTGCATCTGTTTATCTTGTACTAACATCAGGAGATTAGAATTAAGGAGATTAGAAATAGATGTGATATTTTTTAATTGGGGTTACAAACTAGAAATAGGGAAGTGTGTCTGGACAGGAGGATTATGAACATCAAAGTCTGATACAGATAAATAAGCTAAATGATTGTAGAGATAACTTGGGCCAAGACTTCTGGCCATTGGGGGACCTAATTGTCCCATGCATATAAAATAAAGACAAAAGGAGCTACTTGAAGTTTGCTTTGAGAATTGAAGATAATGCATTCTGAATGTTCAGGATACCATGGGCCCTACTAACCTACATACTAACTGATGGCATCAGAGCTAATGTAAAGATTTTGTCACCAGGAGTGCCTAGGGACAGAGCTGCAAGTCAGATGAATCGTCGACACTTTTCATCCTGTTATTTGTCTGGAGGAAATTATTTCCATCCAATTTAGAACATTTGTATTCTACATTGCAAACAGTGGGGGTGGAATCTGGATTTTCTTTCCGGCAGAGGAGGGCATGGGTCTGAAAATCTTCGGGAAGGACTACATGGCTTGAGGTTACAGAGGTCGTCTCTGCTCTGTTACCGTTGGCTGTCTCAGTCGCCTTTTCAAAGTTAGATTTTTCATTGCAGAGTTCTAAAAAAATGGAAGACTCCTTCTAAAGCTCTTCAGGGAAATGGACTATAGCACACCCATTCTTTATAAATCCCCATATCCTGCTTCATGTGTTTGGTAAGAGAGGATAGAAGAGGAACATGAGCATGAATTTTGAAAGGAGTTTTAGATTTAGTGGATTACTCCAAGCTTTTCTTAACAAACACCCTTAAGAACTCATTTAATCTTCACATTGTATTATATTATTCATTTGTTGCATTTACAGCCATTCATCCTCCCAAGAGTGACCAGAAAAACACACACAAATACAATGATTACTGTGATACGGGAGAGTTGCTTACCCACCCAGACATCTCTGTGTATTCCTGAACTTAAACTCTACTCTTCATCCTGAAGCAAGAGAACAGTTTTAAAAGAGTGATTATTTCAACATTCTTGTTCAAAAATTTGATCTACCTTGTTTTCACCAGTTGGTGACTAGTTTCCATGGAAATAGAAATGGAATAAGCCTTCCTCGTTTTAGATTCTCAGCTACCCTACGCCAGCTGAGAGCTGTAAATGCCATTTGGTTAGCAGCAAGGATCCAGAATTCTTCCATTTTAAAGTGGCAGAGGGAGAGGGAAGGAAAATGTTTGCCAAGTCATTTTGCTTGTCTTCCCCTCAAAAGGATGGTTTTCTGATTGTCTGAGATATTGACTGACAGTTATTAGGACACACAGCGCCTCTCCCGGCTGATCAGTTGAATCTCCCACCCTTCACAGAGTTCCTTACCTCATTGTGACTTAACTGGCCTGCCGCTGCCTTTCTTGTCGTGCACCTGCTGTCCCAGGGATGGGCACTGAACAGGAAAGTGGCCCAAGTGTTGGAAAGAGGCAGTTCGGTGTTCTCAGCGATCTGTGACCTGAAGGGGGAGAAAAATAATCTGTTGGTAGGTGGAGTGTGGAGGGGACAATTTACAAAATCCTCTCTCATGAGAGAATGTCAGTTAATTTTGCCATAGGGACTCCATTTCTGAGCAGTCGTCGCCTATATTACATTTTCTGGAACTTTTCCATGAGGAAGATAGTGGAGAATATTATAACAAAGGCTTTCACTTAAAATGTTTGCACATCAATACCGTTGTTTTCTTTTGTCTTGTTTTTTGGAGCCTGAAAAGTCGAATCAATGTGAATGCTACAATAAAACTTTAATAACACTAACCCATGATATTTTCCTTTATATTTTAAGATGTTTAGATACTAGATTGAGAAGGAGTGTGACTCTAGCTCTTAAACATCGCCCAGCGTGGTTCTATGAGCGCACTTCTCTTGGGGCATAAGGAGGAGTTTCTCTATGTCCCAAAGTCTGAATTTAATAAAGGAAGCCAGACACAATGGCTTCCAGCCATGAGCTGCCCCTGTGTCTCCAAGTGTGGTCTCACACCTAGCCAAAACAAGTAATGTGTCAACTAAGGAAATACGATCCTTATCCAAAGCTTGCAAAACTGCATGGAGACCACAGGGGAAATTGCCCAAATGTTGGGGACACGCAGGGCAGGGCCTGATATTTTCTATTACCGTGTTGTGTTCATGGGGGATATCACCGTGATAGCTCTTGGCATAAACAGCTTGTGTGTTCCAGTGTCTTGAGAGAGAAGCATTTACGGTATAGAAAGGAACCTGCTTAGAACATACACTGAAGTTCAAGATTGCAAACCGAACTGGATAGGATAGGGACTCGGTAACCTCTATGACTGCCCTGCTCTCCCAGGAGAAGGGAGCCAGTTCCGTGGTCTCTTACTTAATCTGCAGCTTTCCTGCATTGGAGAAGCCGGGTGGGGAGGGACTCAGTACAGAGACAAATGGGGGTTGGGGGAAGAAAACATTAAAAATGAATCCACTCAAATTGAGGCCAGAGTCTTATAATGAGCAACAAAAATGGTGTTTTATTTTAAACAATAAAACCCAAATGATGAAAATACACGTAGTTTATTATCCAACAGTGCATGTAGTTATAGCCATTCCTACATCAAACAAAAATGAATCATGTTTAAAATAGTAGTTTTTCTGTAATATTATGAAATTTGAATTTTAGTAGAGTCATAAACGGACTCGGTTTATAAAAATCTTTATCAGTTTTCTAAGAGGCATTTGGAATCGTTTTATTGACAAATCATTCTCATTTAAAGCCACTGTCTCATCGCCAGCCTTGTTCCATTTTTACTAAATCTCGCTCTTCTGGATTCTTTTTCCACACAGCTTTCAGTGTGATTAAAGCTGCTCTGAAATTCACCGATGGCATGAAATCCTGTGTCTTTTGAAAGTTCATTAGGCAATTGATTTGCTTGATTTGCCTTGTATTGTTTGAGTTTTATGTTTACGTGGAGATAGAAAATTCTGGCACTGGGAGACGATATGGCTGCTTGAGTCGGCAGTAATTGCATTAGCGATGGGATCGGTCTTGAGTGTCTTTTTTACTTGTTTAGTTAGGAAATCGAATAATTATGATACCCTTAAAAAAAAACAACTCATGGTCAGTGATCCAAAAAGCTTCAAAGATGTAACTTCTGAGCCGCCTTCTCGGGAAAGGTCTCAAGTCATCCTTATTTTGTTCAGCCCTTATATGCGTGTTGGAGGACACATGCCTTCACTGTTGCGGAAACACTAGGACTTGGTGTCGGGAGATTTGGGTTCATGTTTTTTGGCAGTAAGCTGACTATATTACCCTGGTGAAGTTATTTAACCCGTAAGAATTTCTATTTCCTTCTGTTATGCAGATAAAAGTACATGTGATGTGTGCAAGATTACTGGAGAGAGCAAATGAAATATGTGAACCTAGGCAAATAAAACTACCTGGCAAATAATTAATAAGTGATCACCTTTATTGATTTGATGTTGGTTTGTTTTTAGAGAGAGAGCGCATATGTGTGCCCTTGAGCAGGGTTGGGGGGGAGAGAGAGAATCTTGAGCAGGCCCCTTGGAGCCTGGCGCAGGGCTCCATCTCATCAGCCTGAGATCATGACCTGAGCAGAAATCAAGAGTCAGATGCTTACCTGGCTGAGCCACCCCGGCACCCCTGGTTTGATGTTTCAATTGCTCATTCTATTAAGCATTCTTTCAGATGGAAATTATGACATCAGTGGATATGAACCACACATTATATTTGTTGAGGTGATCAATTTACATAAAATGGCATTCAGTGTGAATATCAAATCAAAGGAAGGGTAGTTAGAAAGGCAAAGCATATGTTTCTTGGTTCCCCAGAAGTCATAAGTCGCTATGACTAAATTTACCCCTAATGCCCACAAACTACAGGTTGGTGAACTACGGACTGCAGTCAGATCTGCCCGGTGACTCTGAGAATGTTTTTTATTTTATTTTTTTGAAGGATTAAAAAGGGGGTGGGGAGCTTATGTGATGGAGACTCTATTCAGCCCGGTTCAGCCCGGAATATTTACTATTTGGCCCACTACAGATGCGTGCCAACCCTTGCTCACATACTCATGCAAACATCATCATGGCAAAAACTCACTCTTTGTGTCACGCCCAAGTAAAATACATGTATGCTAAAAGGTTAAGTTGATAATTAGAGATATGATAAATCTACACTTTGGAGGGAGGCCATGAGTCATTGTTGGTTTCATACTACCATAATTTCGAGAACCTTCCAGTGGGTAGGGAAATGACTTGGGTGAGCTCTGCAAGGAAAACCAGGAGCAACCATCGGTGAATGGAAGGACTGGGAGCTGCTCAGTGAGCTACTTCTCTCTTCTCAGAGTTCCAGGGAAACCTGGGACCACGGGCCACCAAACTTCTCAGGCCCTGAGTGTGTTGCAAGAAAGAACACCAAGGGAGCTCCCTCAGATTCTCATTCTGGAGCCACAGTTTACCTGTTGTTCAGACAAGTAGGATTATGTAATAGTCACCTCTTCTAGATCCTTCATCCCTGCAAAGTAAGACTCAAGTCTTCAGAAGTGTTTGACAGTTTGTTTATGATCTGGAAACAGTCTCGAGCTAAGTGAAGTCAAGCACTTACCGCATCACCTTTTGCTATCAGTTAGTCAGGAACAGATTTGGAGCAAAACAGCAAACATTTTAAGCCTGTTTTACATGAATAGTTATTGAATGATATCTTTTTTGAATTTTATTTTATATTTTCAGTGTTCCAGGATTCATTGTTTATGCTCTGTGCAATTCCTGCCCTCCTTAATACCCACCACCAGGCTCACCCATCCCCCACCCTCCTCCCTTCCAAAACCCTCAGTGAATGACATCTTTTCTGGAAGAGTTGAGCAAAAACAAATAGAAGCAGAACTGTTAAATGGATAACGGCTAAATGAATGGAGACTTGTGAATTATTGCCTCTTGTTCAGGATTTCCAGGCCAATGGAGTTCATTGACTACATTATATCATGTCTGTTTTTCTCACTATTGAATTCTTAGTGACTAATTCTTTCCTCAGCATGTGGTAGATACTCAGTAAATATTTGTTGAATGAATGATTCAGAAAAGTTAATTAATTATAGGCCACTACATGGGAATAGTTTCATTATGTCTAGTTAACTAGGTCATTATAGAATAGTAATAAAAATGGAGGTTTACCCATATATAGGAGTATGTCAAGTTGAAATATTGTCTAGATAGAGCACATTCTAGCATTTTGGTCTCTGATTTTTGCTACTTTAGAATTATAGAAATGAGGTGGTTTTCGGTATATGTTTGGAGAAGAGAAATATGTATGAAAAGAAATAGACCACAAGAAAATCAAAATTATAATTTGATACAGGCCATTATTTCTTTCATTATCTTTATAGATCTTTCTCCAGGCTCCCAGCATATACGCTCAATGTATACTTCATATTCCATGCTTTAGTGAGTTCCAATTATGAAATTTTCTTTTAATTATGATGCTGCAAAATTATAGGGAAATCAGTTCAGGTGCAAGGAGGAGAAAGTGGTTTAGATTGCATAGCACGCATCTTCACAGACACCGACTTCAAGCCAGAACCCTTGGAGCAGAAATTCCTATAACACTTTGTACATAAACCTTGATTAGCATGGACCTCAGCACTTGCCTAATTACTTGCATAAATCTTACAACGCCCCCATCAGTGGCCATAGGTTCAGTTGGTGGTCAGTTGAACTCCTAGACCTATTAGTGGTAATTAGGAGGCTGAGAACATAATGTACCCATAGGCCAACGTCAGCTGTACTTCTTTATTCTCTAGCAAGGGTGTTCACCAGTCCCCAGACTATTTTCTCTTCCTCCTCTTTCCCCTCAGTGCCCAGATGACACCTCAGTTGTACAAGAAAGAGCCATGTGAGTGGGTGGAAAAGTCACTTTACCTTAAAAGCCCCATCCTATTAGGAGCAATACGGTTCCTATAAATAGCCTATGGCACACAAAGGAAGGCCACACTCAATTTCTAGTGTCTCCTCCCAGATGCCCAAAGCCAAGACTTCTCATCATGTATCCGGCATCCTGGCCACAGAACTCTCAGTGCATGGTAATTCACCGGCCAGGGTTCACTTTTACCCCAAGCAGTGATCCTTGCTAGCTGCTGTCTCACCTTCACCTGGTGTCAAGAGGAACAGAGTTAGAAAATTAAACCAAAGTCATTTTCCCATAGGAAAGGAAAAGAGGCTTTGTTCGTCCTTTACTCAGAATCCTCTCTGCCAAGATAGTGAGCACCACAGTCTCAGACTATTCAACTCTGTATATCCCTTGCTTAGAAAATGCTTGGGACACAGGATATGAGTTCTCTGGGCTTGAGAAAGGAAGGAAGGAGGGAGGGAGGAAGGGACTAATATTGTTAACTAGAATCTTTCTTCGTAGGTACTGTGATTATTTTCAAGAAAACATTCCGGACAGAGTTTATTCTTTACCTAAAAAAAGTGTTATAGCTCTGTTTTCCAGAATTATAGGTAGAGCTTAACCCAGTAAAGCAGGCAGATGTCTAGTAGAAAAGATGGGCATTATGTTGTACCCTCCAGTTCTGAGGAAGAATTGGAGCCTCTCTATCCACATTTATGAACTTAGAAGAGAAAACTCTTGACTCCATGCTCACGGAGAACAGACCTAAAATGAATCAGCGAGAATGACTAATTTTTGTCTATTCATAGTAAAGGGGTAAGGGACACAGTTTTGTAGTTTTCCATTTGTGGTAGAAAATGAGATCAAGCTGTTCCCAAAGTTCTAACTACATGGAGTGAAAACTAGTAGATCTGAGTTTCAGACAGTAAACAGAACCCTCTAATAGAAAGAGAACTTGAAGAGTAGAGTAGAGTTGTCAGCTCTTGATAGACCCAGTGGGGAAGAAATAGCAGCATGCAGTCACTGGGGAGTATAGATAAGCATAGACCATCTGAATTCATAGAAATAACTAATCATTAAAATAATTTAAAAAAAGAACTGAAAGGCATGCTAGGTAAATCTATAGAGAACCAGTGAGCCAAGAAAAAGGGCCTCACTCCCTAGTAATGATTAGTAGATTTCATCAACAGGGATCTTTCATACTGTATTGCTTTAATGATGATGTTGATCTTTAAAATAAGGGTAGGAAGAGAGTTAGGCTAATAAGGAGATGGCTAAGATCTTGGTCAGAACTACATACATACAAACACATGTGTTTTTCTTGGGCTTCAGTATACTTCAGTCCATGCAAGGTTCTCTTTGAGAAAGGAGTGGAAGTGAGGTAACAAACTAGGTTTTGTGATAAATCAAGCTATTTTTTCTTTGATGTATAGGCTACCATAATTAACAATGAATTCAGGTTTTAATGAATAAGCTATTTTCCTAGGCTGGGGCAGATAGAAAGAGGAGAGGAAAAGAAAAGATGTCAAAGGTCTAGGCTGGAGAAGGAAAGTGGCAGAGGTAAGAGAGTGCTTGTAAATCAGTATATTGACAAGAACAATAAGTAAATATCTAAATCTCTGCAGTTGACATATACTATATATAGAAAATTCTGGAGACTCTACCAGTAAATACCAGAACTATAAAAACGAATTCAGTAAAGTCTCAGAACACAAAATAGAAATCTATTTCATTTGTATGCACTAATAACAAAGGGATAGGAAAAAATTTAAAACAATCCAATTTATAATCGTACCAAGAAGAATAAAATACCTAATAGTAACCTTAAATAAGGAGGTAAAAGACCTGTACTCTGAAAACTAAAAAAACTGATGAAAGCTAAAAACATACAAAAAAACCAAACTCATGAAAGAAATTGAAGATGACACAAACCAATGGAAAGACACACCATAGTTTTAGATTGGAAGAACCTGTGTTGTTAAAGTGTTCATACAACCCAAAGCGATTTACAGATCTAAAGCAATGCCTACCAGAATACCAACATTTTTTACAGAAATGGAACAAATAGTCCTAGAATTTATGTGGGATAAATTCCCTAAGAGCCAAAGCAATCCTGAAAAGAATAACACAACTGAAGATACCACAGTCCCAAATTTCAGGATACACTACAAAGCTATAGTAATTAAAAGAGTATAGTACTGGCACAAATATAGACAGAAATCAATGGAACACAATAGAGGGCCCAGAAATACTAAACCAAGGCTTACATAGTCAATTAATGTATAACAAAAGAGGAAAGAATATAAGATGGGGAGAAAACAGTCTTTTCAACAAATGGTGCTAGGAAAACTGGACCATTTTCTTATACCATAAACATGAATAAACTCAAAATGGATTAGAGACCTAAATGTGAGTCCTCAAACCATAAACTTTCTAGACGAAAACATAGTAATTTCTTTGACATTGGCCTTAACAACATTTTTCTAGATATGTCTCCTAAGGTAAGAGAAACAAAAACAAAAATAAGCGTTGGGACCACACTAAGACAAAAGGCTTTTGCGCAGCAAAGGAAACCGTCAACAGAATGACAAGGCAATTTACTGAACAGAAGATATTTACAAATGATATATCTGATAAGGGGTTAATATCCAAAATATGTAAAGAACTTAACACCAATAAACAAATCTGAAAAAAAAATAGAGGACCTAAATAGACATTTTTCCAAAGAAGACATACAAATGGCTGATGTATGAGAAGATACTCAGCATCACTCATCACTGGGGAAATGCAAATCAAAACCACAGTGTGATATCCCCTTCACCTGTCAGAATGGCTAAAATCAGAAAGACAAGAATCTGCAAGCAATGTGGGGGAAAAGGAACCCTTTGCACTGTTGGTGGGAATGCCAACTGGTGAGCCACTATGGAAGACAGTATGGAGGTTCATTAAAAAAATAAAAATGAAATTATCATATGATCCAGTGATTTCACTGCTGGATATTTAACCGAGAAAATAAAACACTAATGCAAAAGGAAACATACACCACTGTGTTTATTGTGGGATTTTTACAACAGCCAAGATATGGAAGCAACTCAAGAGTCCATTGATGGATGGATGAAGAAGATGTGGTGCGCACACACACGCACACACAGGAATTCTGTTCAGCCAAAAAAAGAGAAAGAAATCTTACTCTTTGCAACAATATGGTTGGACCTAGAAGGTATTATGCTAAGTGAAGTAAGTCAGAGAAAGACAAACACCATATGATTTCACTCATATGTAGAATTTAAGAAACAAAAGAACAAAGGGAAAAGAGAAAAAAGACGGACTTAAATCCAGAGAACAAACTGGTGATTGCCAAAAAGGGAGGGGGGGAAATGAGTGAACTAGATTAAAAGGATTATGAGTGCACTTAACTTGGTGAGCACTGAGAAATATATAGAATTGTTAAATCATTATTTTGTACACCTGAAAGTAATATAACGTGTTAATCACATTTCAATTAAAAAATAGTTTTAAAATTTTGAAAAATCTAAAAATTTTTTAAAAGGGAGTTTACTAACCAGTAGGGTTTTTATTTATTTTATTGTCAATATTTTGTGTTCTGACTAAAATATTCATCTTGAATTACAGATAGTATTGCAAATAAGTGTAGCTTCTTCACACCTACAACCATTTTTAACTTGGAAAAGATTATAAAATCATAGGAGGTTGCAAAAATAGTGCAAGTCTGCCATGCCCTCACCTCGATTCCCCCATTGATAACAGCTTCTGCAATTATAGTAAAATATCAAAATCAGGAAATTGGCATTAAAACACTGTGCAGACCTTATTCAGATTTCTCCGATTTATATGTGTACTTTGTGTGTACCTCTGTATGTGGTCTGTGTGTGTCACACTAACAGTATGTTTAAGCCTGTGAAAGAAATACTCTGCTTTTCAAAATCCTTTTCTGGTCATTTACATGTGGTATATCTGATGCTACATCTTAGTAGTGGCCTATGACCAGTTAATATTATAAAATATATTTTTCATTCTCTTGCCTACAATATATCTGTTCAACTTTGGAGCAGTTGATGAATGTTACCTTTGAATCATTTCTTTAAATATTGTGTATCTCTTCTTGAAGACCAAGGGGAAGATTCACAATGTCTATAACTAAGTATAAGAGCTATGATAGTTTAAAGTCCCTGCTTAAAGATTCTTCCGATATTTGCCAATCCGGGTGTCTCTATCTTTTTTTTTTTTTTTTTTTTAAAGATTTTGCTTATTTAGGGGCACCTGGGTGGCTCAGTTGGTTAAGCGACTGCCTTTGGTTCAGGTCATGATCCCGGAGATCTGGGGTCGAGCCCCGCATCGGGCTCCCTGCTCAGCAGGAAGCCTTCTTCTCCCTCTCTCACTCCCCCTGTTTGTGTTCCCTCTCTGGTTGTGTTCCTCTCTGTCAAATAAATAAAATATTTTTTTAAAAATTAAAAAAAAAAGATTTTGCTTATTTATTTGACAGAGAGAAACACAGCTAGAGAGGGAACATAAGCAGGGGGAGTGACAGAGAGAGAAGCAGGCTCCCCGCTGAACAGGGAGCCCGATGCGGGGCTCGATCTCAGGACTCCAGGATCATGACCTGAGCCGAAGGCAGCCGCCTAATGACTGAGCCACCCAGGTGCCCCTGAATATCTTTTTTATATAGCTATTTGTTATTATCTTAGTTGAAGCTGCTATAAGGGAGTCCCATGGGGGGGGGATTAAACGATAATAAATACTTATTTTTCACAGTTCTGGAGGTTGGACAGTCCCAAGATTCAGTGCCCAGAGAGAGCTCTCTCCCGGCCTGCAGAAACCTGGCTTCGTAATGTAGCCACACATGACGGAGAGAAAGAAAGGAAGCTTGTTCTCTGCTGTTTCTAACCCCATCATGAGGCCTCCCCCTGTGTGACCTAAGAGCCTCCCCAAGACCCCAGCTGCACACACCAGCACAGTGGGATCAGGGTTTCAACAAAGGAATGGGGGGTGGGGATGGGCACAGTCAGTCAGTCCTTGGTACTTAGTTTTAGATGAGTTTTTCTGAAGTCCTTCTTTGTATACAAAAAAAAAAAAAGTAATATTATGGAAGCCTCAGGACTATGTCTAATTGGAGTCATGTGAGAAACTGGTATTTTTTTTAATTTTTTTTTATTGTTACTAAAATTTTTTTTCCAGTGTTCCAAGATTCATTCCCCGTTCCCCACACCCAGTGCTCCACGCATTAGGTGCCCCAGTACCCACCACCAGGCTCTCCCATCCCCCCACCCCCTCCCTTCAAGTCCCTCAGTTTGTTTCTATGTCCAAAGTCTCTGTTGTTTCGTTTCCCTCCCTCAATTACCCTACTTCCCATTTACTTTCCTTCTCCCACTGTCCTCCAGGTTACCCCTCATGCACCACAAGTAAGTGAGACCATGCGATACTTGACTTTCTCTTCTTGGCTTATTTCACTCAGCATAATCTCTTCCAGTCCAGTCCATGTTGCTACAAAAGTTGGGTATTCATCCTTTCTGATGGAGGCGTAGTATTCCATTGTATATATGTACCACATCTTCTTTATCCATTCATCTGTTGAAGGGCACCTTGGCTCTTTCCACAGTTTGGCGATTGTGGCCATTGCTGAGATGAACATTGGGGTACATATGGCCCTTCTTTTCACTACATCTGTATCTTTGGGATAAATGCCCAGTAGTGCAATTGCAGGGTCATAGGGTAGCTCTATCTTTAATTTTTTAAGGAATCTCCACACTGTTTTCCAAAGCGGCTGCACCAGTTTACATTCCCACCAACAGTGTAAGAGGGTTCCCCTTTCTCCGCAGCCTCTCCAACACTTGTTGTTTTCCTTCTTGTTAATTTTGGCCATTCTGACTGGTGTAAGGTGGTATCTTAGAGTGGTTTTGATTTGAATTTCCCTGATAGCTAGTGACACTGAACATTTTTTCATGTGTCTGTTAGCCGTTTGTATATCTTCTATGGAAAAGTGCCTCTTTATGTCTCTTGCCCATTTTTTGATGTGTTCATTTTCTTTTTGGGTGTTGAGTTTGAGGAGTTCTTTATAGATCTTGGATGCCAGCCCTTTGTCTGTAGTGTCATTTGCAAATATCTTCTCCCATTCTGTGGGCTGTCTCTTTGTTTTGTTGACTGAGAGAAACTGGTATTTTAATTGTCTCACAAAAACTCATCACCAAAAAGTGGAATGGGTGATTTCTTTTTTACTTTTTCAAAGTTTCAGTTTACCTTTTTTTTTTTTTTTAGATTTTATTTATTTGACAGAGAGAAACACAGCTAGAGAGGGAACACAAGCAAGGGAAGCGAGAGAGGGAGAAGCAGGCTTCCCACCCAGCAGGAAGGAATTCTATTCAACCATAAAAAAGAAAGGCAGTCACTTAATGACTGAGCCACCCAGGCACCCCAGTATATACCCTTTCACCAGCATCTTCCCATTTCCCCTCCCCACCCCCTTCTTACTTTTTTTTTTCCTCCCTAACATGTTTCATGAGCTTTAGTAAAGCTTTTTGCTGCAGACAGGGCAATAATCTGTTTTTAGCTCTTTTCCGTTCTTCTTAAATTTTTTCATTCTTAAGATTCCCGGCATTTCCTCCTTCTCATGCAAGCTGAATAATTTATTAGGGAGATTCTATAAAATATACTGTCAAATATCCTGTCATCGATAGTAATGAAGGAATAAAGTCGCCGCTACGACATGGAGTAAGTAGGGTAGCGGGCAAAGAAGTCACGAAATCTTGGCAGCATTCAAAGGCAGGGAAGTGGGCGCCTGTGACCTTTGCTGGAACCGTGAAAAGACTTCACATAAGGATTCAGGAGAGCTGGATCTAGTCTTTGCCCTGCCATGGTTTGTACCTTCCCATCAGCACCTGATGGGCGGAATTTTCTCATTTGTCAAACTGGAGAAGTGATACCCGTTTTGCTTCAGAGGGTTGAGGTGAGAATCCATTGAGCTTAACATACTGAGCAAAATGGATGGCGTGATATAAACACAAGGTGGGAATATCCTCAAGAACCATGAGCAGTCAGAAACATCAGTTTGAAGTGATAGTTTGGAGAAGACATCAAATACATCATTGTTTCTTGTTCTCCCTTTCTAAAGGAGTTTTTGAAATGGAAAGTTTTCACTCAAGTTTAAACAAAACCAAAATACGCTAAAGAAAATGGGCACACCAGATGTCAAAAGGGAATTTCTATTCAGTGAGGGGGTAGACTGAATCCACAAACAGCTGAAGATGTTTGTTTCAAGAAGGAAATGGAATAGAAAATAGTCTTTCTCAACTTGTCATTGCTTGATTCAGGCAAGTGTAATTTCGACTTGCAAGCAATGAGGTGGCAACTGTAGGGGTAGGACCTTCTCCATATGTCCTGATGTCTCAGATGCTGAGCTGACTTGCATCTTTACACCTGTGGTAAAGCTCAAGGAAGTTAATATGTTCATCCCCACTAATTTACAGGGAAGAAACAAAGTTCAAAAACCAATGTGAGCGTGCCTGGGTGGCTCAGTGGGTTAAGCCTCTGCCTTCGACTCAGGTCATGATCTCAGGGTCCTGGGATCGAGGCCCGCATTGGGCTCTCTGCTCAGCAGGGAGCCTCCTTCCTTCTCTCTCTCTCTGCCTGCTGCTCTGCCTACTTGTGATCTCTCTCTCTCTCTGTCAAATAAATTAAAAAAAAAAAAAAAGCAATGTGACTCGAACTAGGAGAAAGCAAGAGAATACATGAACGCAGTATTTTGTGGTCAACTATGAATTCATTCTGTACTCCACTTTGCTTGTATGAGTTCACAATATTATAGAAATGAATTAGCAGGCACTCTCGATCTCGTTTTCCTTGTTTTCAGTTACAGAACCCAGGTACAACTTCTGGAGATCTTTGATTTCAGTGGTTTATTGTTGGGAACCGATCATGTGGTAGATGAGGCAACTTGGAATGGTAGAACAAAGACTGTCATGATCGCCCAGTCAAGATGCTCTTTAAGAGCCAGAAGAGTTTATTCCAATAAAAATTATATGCCTGAGCATTTTGTGACTTACTAGGGGCCCTGGCAGCACTGACAATATGCTTAAAAGAATTGGAGAAGCAATGCATTTTTTACTTCCTAGTTTGTCTGCATCTTTTTCTTTTTAGATGATGTCTAATTCATTTTGCCACTTGTTTAAATATCCATTATAATTTATATCATTGGGTTATCTTCTGGGGTCTCAGAAAAGAAATCTTAGTGGTAGTATGAACATATACAAAGAAGCTAAACAGCTGACTAATTTTCCAAGGGGTGTTACATGGAAGTTGGCTAGTAAATTCCTATTTAGGTGCACGTAGGCCAGAATGTGATATAGTAAGCATATTGTTTTCTGGACTAAAATCTACTGAGATGGTTCTTATACTGAAAATACTCTAAATGCTCATCCTCTGTTGTCTCTGAAGACAAATACAACAAAGGCTTTTGTCTATTTGATGACTTTTATATTTAATAGACATCACAAATATACTTGATGCTGACCGTCCTTGTTCTTTAAGGAAGAAACTGAATCTTGTTCATACACTCGAACAGGTCTTGATGATATCCATTGTTCTGTGATCTATTTAAGTCCATCAAAACACCGAATCCAACAAGATACAAAAATAAAAAGATGACTAGTACTTTGTTTGGAGTAATGATTATTGTCATCTGAAGAGAGTGGGCTGTTTCAATTTAGTTGAGTTAGCAATTTGGACCCTAAATTACAGCATGTTACAGTATATTACTGAAGTGATATGTAAAACATATGCATCGGCAGTAGAGTGGTAACTTCCCTGTTTCCCAAAAATGGTTCATCATTGTTCAGATATAGAGCGATATGCAGAAATCTTTGCAAGAAATGTTTTTATAAGGAAATAGTCACTCTTGTCCTCACTTAAGAGAATTCACTGTACATTAATGACATACATAATATGTGCAGGGTTTCATTGAATTTTAGGATAACAGAGTCAAGTTAATTCTTATGTTTTAAGAATATTATGGTAGAAAATATATTTAATTAAATCTCTTCTACTGTAGAACATCAAAAACTCCTGGGAAAATATTAAAGAATTTTTTTAGGGCATGGTTGAGCTAATGGGACACATAGAGTGTTTCTCTGTGAAAGCTCAGAGCTGTAGAGGAGGTAGGCAATGCCACTAGGAATTTTCCAGAGTGATCAGCCAATCCCAGCCAGCCTGGAGCTGGATTTTTAAAAGCACAGGGATGGCAGTGAGGTGAGAAAAGACTTACATAAAACAGAACATTTGATGCACCATGTGCTCCAGCCTCAAAGAATTCACAAAGATAAAAGCCCAAACAAGAGGACCACCTAAATGGACAGTTCACCCACCACACGGGGGAAACATCACCATGAAAGCAATCCAGCAGCAAAAAGATCAGGACTAGATTGACATGTTTGAGAATTATTACATGTAATGCATATATATCGAGAAATGTATGTTTCCATACATGTAATTGAACATTGTTTAATAAAAGAAACGATTCAAATTAACCAAGTTGGTTTGAAAAAGAACTTGAAAAAAAATAAGTAAATAAAACATATAACACTCAACATGAGTAATGCAGTGAATGGGCTAAATAGCAGGCTAGGCATGACTAAAGATAAGTGAAATTTAGAACGAGTAGATTGCATGGAGAGCAGCCGAAGGAGAGAAGGCTGTGGGAAATCCGAAGGTGAAATGGAATATTAAGATAGCTTTCCAAGGTAGGAGCTGAGACTTCTGATGATTTAAGCACTAAATCACAAGACTAGGAATTCTAAGGAAGAATTTTTTAAAATTCAAACATTCAACTCTTAACCTGCAGAGTAAAAAAGACAAAGAAAAGATCTGAAAAATGCCCAGAGGGAACTAGAACACCAACACAACCAATTTCTCATTAGAAACAATGGAAGCTTGAAGACAGTGGAAGGGCTTTTTTCAAGGGCCGTTAGTCTAAAATGTTATGTCTACTGAAATTATTTTTCTAAAATAGTAAAATAAAGTCATTTTCTGAAGCTACGAAAAGACTCTGTGATGGACACATTTATAGAATGTTCTTCAGAAAGAAAGTCATGATCCTAGTAGGAGTTATAAACTATACAAACAAATAGAGCAGGGGCGCCTGCGTGGCTCAGTTGGTTAAACGACTGCCTTTGGCTCAGGTCATGATCCCGGAGTCCCAGGCTCGAGCCCCACATTGGGGTCCCTGCTCGGCAGGAATCCTGCTTCTCTCTCTCTCTCTCTCACTCCCCTTGCTTGTGTTCCCTCTCTGGCTGTGTTTCTCTCTGTCAAATAAATAAATAAAATCTTTAAAGAAACAACAACAAATGGAGGAAAGAATATTTGTATATCCAAACAAACATTGATTATTCAAAATAGTGACAGTAATGGGTAGTTTCCAAAGTTAAAAAATCCAATGTATAACTATAGTCTTGGGGAGTTCATGTGTTAAAAGGGACACCTGGGTGGCTTAGTCAGTTAAGCATCTACCTTTGGCTCAGGTCATGATCCTGGGGTCCTGGGATTGAGTCCCACATTGGACATCCTGCTCAACAGTGAGCCTCCTTCTACCTCTGCCTGCTGCTCTCCATGCTTGTGCTCTCTGTCTCTCTGACAAATAAATAAAATCTTTAAAAAAAATAAAAATAAAACATTCTAGTCTGTATTGTCTGGGAAAAATTGAAAAAAGTACTGATGATTTTTAGACTTTGTGAGGCTATGTATTCTTGAGTAAATAGCTAATAGAATATATGATGACCATACTCCTACAGGGAGAAAAATACAGAAATGAACATATAAATGTATCATGTAACAACTGGATCTAGTCTCTGTAAATGGACTTATTCTTGAGTTAAAGACAAAGGTAGCCTAGCTTCAAAAAATAAAAAATTGTAATTATATTTTATTTATAAGAGATGTAACTGATACGAACACAGAATGTTTGACAGCAAAGGGGGCAAAGGTTATATGATTTAATTACTAGCCTGGTATCTTTATTTTAATTTATTTTTTACTGCAGGAATCCCAGAGTTTTACTGCATATTCATAAGTAGTTTCACTAGGAAGATTTAATAATTCCATTCTAACTAAAATAAAAATTGACAGAATTGCAGAAAATATTATCAAATCCACAATACAGTGAACAAACTTGTCATAATGGACTCATAAATAGCAATTGGAGAATTAAAATCAGATCCTTATAATCCTGTAGCACTTTCCATAATTAATAATAGATACGGCGAAGTTTAAGAACAATGGACTCATAAAGGGAATTTAACATTTGAAGAAAAAAATAACTTATACCGTGAAGTAATATGTAATCAGAGATTAATGAAGAATCATAGTAAATACTTGCTGGGCTGAGGGGTAAAATTAGTAGTTCAGTTTGTCATTTACAAAAGAAATTTTTTTCTTTTAGACGTGGATCATTTTTCTGATGATTAAAGTGGTATGACCAAATATCAGAAAGGCAAGACAATTATGAGTGCATCAACATTAATTTCTGTGTAGAACATCCTGAAATTGCCACAAATAAGATTGCTATGTTCCAAATAACACGTGTGCAAATGTATATGCAACAGGTACAATGGAAAAGCAATGAGAAATTTGGGCAAAAGGCATGAGAGTTGATTCACAAAGCAAGAGATAGAAATAGCTAATATATATTTGAAAAGATGGACAACAGCAAATGTAATCTGAGGGGATAAAAAAGGAAGCAACAATGAGATAACATTTTTTATGCCAGATTGGCAAGGATGAAAAGATTGAAAAACTCATACATAGGCATTTATAGACACGGGTCCATTCAGATATTTTCTCATCCTTCATATTGTCATTCGAGCGGGCTTATGGTCTTTCTTTGTCATGCCCAAAAATATGTTTTGTAATAACATTTGTCCATCTTGCAGGGGGCTTTTTGAGGTTTAGTTTTATTACTTTAATCTTCCATTAATAATTTCACAGTATATTCCATGCTCTTTGATCCAGTCATTCCACTTGTAGAAATTTATCCCAGGATATAAAAGTATATAAAGGCTAAACGTTCAAGATTGTTTTTCATAGCCTTGTTACTCTCAGTGAAAAAGTGGGTAAATTTCCAGAAATCAAGGACTTGAAAAAGATTATGGGGGAGAGGTGCCACTTAAAAGATGACGGGAGGTAATAGCTTTTAAATAACATATAGGCTAATACTTACACAGGAAGATATGCATGGCATTAGTAAATGGACGGAGCACGGTAGATCTCTATTGTGTAAACTTGTGTGTGTACCTATCCATTTGTAAGCAGTAGCTGATTTACAGTTGCACAGATGGTAGTCCTAGCCTATGACAAGCGTGATCTGTGCTATAAAATAAAAAATAATGGCATAGAATTTGGGGAACCGAGACACTTAGTCACTCTTAGGCTGATTTCACCCTATCTCTTTACATCTCAGGGCCTCCTTAAGCATCCTCATCTCTAAAAATGAGGGCAAGGGGATAAGCCTTGGACTTCATTAACAATGACAAATACACCTGTAGTGATTGTCATATCCCTCTTCTGCATCCAGGGCAGAGAGTCTCCTTTCCCTGGGCACAGCCAGACCTCAGGATTCTTCTCAACAGAGTATTAAGTCAACATTTCTAAACAGATTGTACTTTGCACTTGGAACTTCTTCACTATCCTTGCATGGGATAATCTTAGAAGTCCTTTCAACTGAAGGATTTTTCTAAGGAACAAAGTCACTGTGATGAGAAATAAAAGGAATTTTTTTTAAGGCATTTGCTTTTCTAGTAGCCACATTTTTTCCCCACTCTTCATTACGTTCAGTTAGCCACTATATAATACATCATTAGTTTTTCATGTCATGTGCAGTGGTTCATTAGTTGCCTATAACACCCAGTGCTCATCACAAAAAGTGCCCTCCCTAATGCCCATCACCCTGTGACCCCAGCCCCCCGACCCCCTTAAAACCTTCAGTTTGTTTCTGAGTCCATAGTCCATAGTCTCTCATGGTTCATCTCCCTCTCCAATTTCTCCCCTTCAGTTTTCCATCCCTTCCCCTATTCTGCACTATTCCTCATATTCCACATGAGTGAAACCACATGATAATTGTGTTTCTCAGCTTGACTTATTTGACTGGGCATAATCCCCCCCAGTCCCACCTATGTCGATGCAAATGGTAGGTATTCATTCCTTCCAATAGCTGAATAATATTCCATTGTATATACGAACCACATCTTTTTTATCCATTCATCTGTTGAAGGGCCTCTCAGCTCCTTCCACAGCTTGGCTATTGTGGACGTTGCTGCTATGAACCCTGGAGTACACGTGCCCTTCTTTAAACTACACCTTTATCTTTGGGGTAAATACCTAGTAGTGCAATTGCTGGCTCATAGGGTAGTTCTCTTTTTAACATCTTGAGGGACCTTTCCAGAGTGGCTGTATTAGCTTGCATTCCCACCCCAACAGTGTAAGAGGGTTTCCCCTTTTTCCACATCCTCACCAACAATTATTGTTTCCTGTCTTGTTAATTTTTGCCTTCTTAACTGGTGTGATATCTCATTGTGGTTTTGATTTGTATCCTGCCACATTGCTGAAAGGACATCCTGACAGCCTTTGCGGTATCCCATAGGTTCTGCACTGATGGGTTCTCATTCTCATTAGTTTCCATGAATTGTTTAAGTTCTTCCTTAATTTCTTACTTGACCCAGTCGTTCTTTAGTAGGATGCTCTTTAACTTCCACATGTTTGAATTCCTTCCAAATTTTTTCTTGTGATTGAGTTCCAGTTTCAAGGCACTGTGGTCTGATAACATGAAGGGAATAATCTCAGTCTTTTGGTATAGGTTGAGACCTGATTTGTGACCAAGTATGTGATCTATCCTGGAGAAAGTTCCATGTGCATCAGAGGAGAATGAGTATTCTATCGTTTTAGGGTGGAATGATCAGTATATATCTACTAAGTCCATCTGGTCCATGTGTCATTCAAAGCTCTTGTTTCTTTGTTGATCTTCTGCTTAAATGACCTGTCCATTGCTGAGAGTGGAGGGTCGAGGTCTCCTCTTGTTATGTATTGTTATCAATATGATTCTTTATTTTGGTTAACAGCTGGCTTATGTAGCTGGCTGCTCTCATGTTGGGGGCATAGATACTTATAATTGTGAGATTTTCATGTGGGATAGACCCTGTAATTATGATATAGTGTTCCTTTACATCTCTTAGTACAGTCTTTGGTTTAAAAATCCAATTTGTCTGGTATGAGAATTGCCACTCCGGTTTTCTTTTGAGGTCCGTTTACATGATAAATGGTTCTCCATCCCCTTGCTTTCAATCTGGAGGTGTCTTTAGGTTCAAAATGAGTCTCTTGTAGGCAGCATATGAATGGGTCCTGTCTTTTTATCTGATCTGAAACCCTGTGCCATTTCATGGGAGCATTTAGGCTGTTCACTTTGAGAGTAACTATTGAAAGATAGGAATTTAGTGCCATCACATTGCCCATGAAGTCCCTGTTTCTATAGATTTCTTTCAGTTCTGTTATTTTCTACTCGGGGTCTTTTCTTTCTTTCTTTTTTAAAAAGACTTTACATATTTGAGAGAAACACAGCTAGAGGAGCACAACCAGGGTGAGTGTGAGAGGGAGAAGCAGGCTTCCCACTGAGCAGGGAGCCCAATGCGGGGCTTGATCTTGGGAGTCCAGGATCATGACCTAAGCGAAGACACTTAACAACTGGGCCACCCAGGCATCCCAGTTTCTTTTTTATAGAAACCCCTCTTTATCATTTCTTGCAGGGCTGTCTTGGTGGTCACATGTTCTTTTACTTTCTGCCTGTCCTGGAAGCGCTTTGTCTCTCCATCCATTCTGAATGACAGCCTTGCTCGATAAAGTATTCTTGGTTGCATGTTCATCTCATTTAGTACCCTGATTTTGTTTTGCCAGCTCTTTCTGGCTTGCCAGATCTGTTTAAACAGCTGTGATGTTATTCTGATGTTCCTGCCTCCATGGGTAAGAAATCTCTTCCCCCTAGGTGCCCTCAGGATAGCTACCTTGGCTCTAAGATTACCAAGTTTTACTATTACATACTGTAGCAATGGTCTATTTTTATTGATCTTCGGAGGGGTCCTCTCTGCCTCTTAGACACCAATGCTTGTCTTGTTCTCCAGATTAGAGAAGTTCTCAGTTATGTCATGTTCAAGTATACATTCTAGTCCTTTCTTTCTCTCCATCCCCTCAAGGATACCAATAATTCTGACTTTGGAATGTTTCATGGCATCATTGATCTCTCTAGGTCTGACCTCATGGGTTTGTAGTTGTTTATCCCTATCCTTCTTGACTTCCTTCCTGTCTATTAGTTTATCTTCTAGATCACTAATTCATTTTTCTTTCTTATTTACCCTGGCATTCAGAGTGTCCAGGTTAGACTGCATCTCCTTCAGAGCATTTTTAACTTGAGTGACAGTAGCTTTGCATTCTGCCCTTAGAGATTCTATATGGTCATTAATATTTTTCTCAAACCTTAATAACATCTTTATAAATATTACTCTGAAATCTTTTTCTGACATCTTCCTTATATCCATATCCATTAGGTCTGTGGCAGAGGCCATTGTCTCTGGTTCTTTTCTTTGTCAGGAGTTCCTCCTGCTAGTCATTCTGTTGAGGGATGGTTGAGTGAATGAACAGAGTCCAAAATATCAACCACGACCCAGGCAAGATGCACCCTAGAAAAATCCGGAGCGATCGGAAGCTACCAATCTCACGGTGATCTCCTGGGTGTTCAGGATGGTTTGATAGATATCCAGCTCAGTTCAAGGGAGTGGTCCAAACGTGGCTCCCTACTCCTCCGCCACCTTGCCTCTGTCTTCCTCTCTAGTAGCCACATTTTTAAACAGTGGTGGAAACAGGTGAAACAAATATTGATGCTGTATTTTAATAAAAGATTTCATGTCATTTATCTAAAGTATTAATGGACTATTTCACATTGGTTTTTTTGTACAAAATCTTAGAAATTCAATGTATATTTACAGCACATCATATTTTAGATAACAGATTTCACTGGTGAGACTTGATCTCCTTTTAAGTTTACAGTAAGAAGCAGATTCGCATATACTGACATTCTTAAATTTTGTAGTAATTGAATTGAGTGCCAGTTCTTAAATTTAATTAAAATTAAAGTTGAAATAAAGTCGCACGAGCTGTATTTCAAGTACCCAATAGCCACAGATGGCTGGTGGTTACCATACTGGACAATGGAAGTTTAGAGAATACAAAGAAACACACTATTCAGTTGTAGCTTTCAGGAAGATCTCCTAGTTGGGAAAAACAAGATATAAGGAGATATATAGCATAGAATCCTAAACAGAATATAATTAAAAGTTTGCAGTGGGCAAGCTAAGGGCTACTTGGGTAGAAGTTCCAGAAACATCCACAGCTTGATGCAGGCTTCACCCCTTTGGAGTCTGACTGGCGGCGATGACATTGTGAGTTGGGAAGCATGGAGTGTCTTACTTGAGCACGTGTTTGTGTTCTCCCTGCAGGCACGGGACCCGCTGTGCCGGAGAAGTGGCAGCGGCAGCGAACAACTCTCACTGCACAGTCGGAATTGCTTTCAATGCCAAGATCGGAGGTACGGGAAACAAACATGGGTGCATGGAGAACCCTTTCAGGGCTCAAGACTAGGGCTACGTTGGCAAAGTAGTGTTCAACTGTTGGTCAAAAGGGCTGTCTTCATGTGTGTTATTAAATACAGTTCAGAGCTTTTGAAGCAGTGCCCCTACGGAGGTGCGAGCGCAGACGTTTCTTGCTTTAAAACAGGCATGAAAAATGGGGTCATTGACCTCTGTCCCCAAATATACAGTGGCTGCCTGGGTCCGAAAGAACTGATCACCCTAATAGCAGCCCATAGTATCTCTATGAAGAGAGACATTCTGAGAGTAATGTCAAAACAGAAAATCCACTTTTTCTTTTTCCCTTATGTTTTACCAAAAGTTCCTTTTTAAGGGAAATTAAAATGGGAAATGGTGTAATTGCCTCTTGCAGAGCTGTAATAGAGCGATACAGTTATTGCTAATGACCCCAGATGGTTTGTGTATTACACACGCATTCACAAACTGCAGTACACACATGCCTACGACGAGGACCTAGCCAGGGGAGTATAAATCTAGCCATCAGGAGAAGCAAACTCCTTCGCATTTATCGGCATCTCGTTAGCCGTAGCCTGGTACCGCGGACACACACAGTGGGAGAGCTCGTGATAAGGCACAGCGTCCGTCCTAGCGGCTCAGAGTTGTCCCCTGGGGATCTCCTAACCAGTGTCACAGACGAATGACCTTCCCGGTAACTAGACTGACCTCTTTGTTTCCAGTATGCTATCATTGCCAAGTGGTAAACAGAATTGGATTTAAAATAAAAATAATCGTCCTTTCTAGACTACGTGCAGAGGTCTTGTGACATGATGTGTTGGGGCTGTCTGATAACCGTGCTGAGAGAAGGTTTTCGACACTACCTCCAATGCCCGTGCTTGGTGCATCCGACCTCTTTCTCTCCTTTATTTCGCACCAAATTCTTACAGTCTGGCAGCTTGTTAACCAATAATTAGCTGTCCTCTGAGAGCACCTGTTGTGCATCAAGGGAAAGGTTCATGAGGGAGCTGAAGAAAGCAGACAGAAATGTCCCCTGAAGAATGAGGGTGCTGGACACCCTTGACAGCCTCAAGAGTATCCGGTGACCATGGTGGCCGCTCGTCAACCCTGCTTGCTGTCCCAGACACGACACACACAGTCCCTCGCATACAGCAGCACACATGCCTGCCCATGTCCTCACTGTCCCATGCTACCCCAGCATTCACTGACCTTGAGGGACGGAAGGGACAAACACACAGAAACGCTCTGATCTGGCCAAACAGACAGGACTTCAGTAAGAAAATGCACGGATGGCAGTGACGCACCGCTGCTCCATCGTTCCCCAAACGAGAACGTTCTGGATTATAAATTAAACCCCCAGACCCAAAGCATGAAGGCTTGCAGCCAGATAAGGAAAAACGGACCTTTCATCTTAAAACTCGAGGAAGCAGAATTCTTACTTGTTCAGTTTTTGGTTAGAAAAGGAGTATTACCCTCTAGATAATGATTTCATCGAGTATTTTTTTCCTGAATGTCCATCAGTTGCATGACCTAGAAACTACACTCCGTTATGGAGCTGCTCCTGTATGTTGGCATGTAGGATTACCAGTTAGGTTAATTCAGGCAATGAAATAGTCCAGTCTTTGTTTCTTTTTACCGAAAAAAACGCAGTTGATCCTTAAACAGCACAGGTTTGAACCATGTGTGTCCACTTAAATACATTTTTTTTTTCTGTACATACAGTACTGAATGATAGTGGACTATCTCCTCCATAGGATTATCTTAATAATTTTTTTCTTTTCTCTAACTTACGTTATTGTAAGAATATGATTTGTAATACATGTACATACAAAACATGTGTTCATCAACTGTTTATGTTATTGGTAAGGTTTCCAGGCAATAGTAGGCTATTAGTGGTTATGTATTTGGGGAGTCAATGTTGTATGTGGATTTCTGACTGCTTGGTGTTGGGGGGGAAAGGGTTAGTGCATCTAACTCTGAGTTGTTGAGGGGTCAAATGTAGTTCCATTTTGTCCTTTGAAATAGCAAGAAGTAAAAATGGAGGCATATGAAATAGTTCTTGTTTTCAGTAAAAACTGTGCAAATGCATTATGAATATTCATGTCAAATTAAAGCAAACCAGTGGCTGCTTAGGACCAGTACTTACAAAGAGCATCAGTCTGGGCATTTTCCCATAAAACAAAGTGCCGAAAAGCCTTCTAAGTGCAGTTTCCATTTGATAATTTTTAAAGTAACTTATTTAAAACCCTGTGATCCACATCACCTGTTGTATACATCTCCTTTAAAAATCCAAAGGTTTAGAGGAAAAGAAGGTCAAGAGATAGAACAAGCAAGTGCAACGTCTTTAGGGGCACTTTGAGGAAATTTACCGTGTCTACTGTTCTTTTGGAAATAAATATTAAAGGGTCTAGTGACCTGTAGCTTAAAAAGATCACGTAGCTTAAAAAGCTTCCGCTGGCTATGTGGCAGAAGGTCACTAGTTAAGTGTTGTCTGTCTCAGTGCTCATTGTCATTTCTTCTATTTTGTGTGTTCGTAAATTTTAGAGTTAAAAGTTAAACATTTCTTTAAAGCACAAAGAAGTTATAGTCTTGCCAAGAAAATGTAGATTTTCCACCAGAAGCCCCACCTCGAATCACATAGTATCAAAGATGCCTGATTAGGGCTTTTATTATTTAAGCCCCACGTGTTGGTAGCCTTAAAAGCTTAAAATCCCGCTAGCGAACGAGGTTTCTCTAGGGAGTAAATTTGGACCATAAAAATAAAATTGTAAGATAATACAGCGTCTCAGTGATGATGCTTAGCTTAAGCTGCAGGAGAGAGATGTTTACTTCATAATTAGATGTTTGGTTGTTTTTGTGAGTCTCCAAAATGAAAGGAGAGAAAGCCTGACATTTGACATGTAATTTATCTTGGGATATCTGTGTCTATTTTTCCTATTAAGGTTAATAACAAATTCCTGTCTGTCTGGTGGGACTATACTTAAATGAAGATTAATGACTGAGCATTGTTCAAACCCTCTGAGACTTATTTGAAACGTTACATGCACTGAGAGCGTTCTCATTTATTATTTGACTTATAAATAACTTGGTAAAGAAATAATATATTAAGTTCACATCATTCATACAGATTAGGAGATAATATTAAATACAGAGGAAATTAGACCAACCTAACTTGGCAGCTTTCCAGGTTGTGAGCCTGCTAAGGTCAGAATGCTTTATACCAATTATGAACACAAGTTACCTAATGAAGAGAAATTTAGGGAAGACAGATTGCTTGAGGCTCTCTCTGTCAGGTACTCTCTGAAGACAGGGGTAAAGAGAAGGAAGAGATTGTGGGAATTTTAAAAAGAGAATAATGGATTAAAATTTTGAAAGAAGTTTTGCTCTCTCACGTACAACATAACTTACTTTCTCTCCAAGAAAACTTTAGAAGAGTCCGCATTATCTTTTAGAGGGGAGAAGATGCTCACTTAAGTGTTGATTAAGAAGTTGAGTCTTTGCCCCCAAATTGCTGTAATTGGAACATGTCTTGGGCTGTTTGGGTGTTATATAGCGAAGCCTCTATTCAAGCTAATTCCCTTCTGTCTGGAAGGGGTTCGGATGCTGGATGGAGATGTCACGGACATGGTTGAAGCAAAATCCGTTAGCTTCAATCCCCAGCACGTGCATATCTACAGTGCAAGCTGGGGCCCGGACGATGACGGCAAGACTGTGGACGGACCAGCTCCACTCACCCGGCAAGCCTTTGAAAACGGCGTTAGAATGGTAGGTTTTAAAAACCCTCAGCTCATACTTTGTCGATCAGTGATGGTTTGCATGGGAAGCCATCTATGCAACTGTGGGTTCCAGTCCTTAGGTCTAGAGGTACGGACATAGTCCATGGCTGAGCCAGAAGACAGGTTTATAGAAAGAGGCGCTGAACCTTTAGTATTGTGTGTTGTATCCATTCTGCAAATGAGCTAAGGGCTAGAGAGGTCCCCCTGACCAGACAGAAAGAGATTTGGCTGCTTAGATTTGCTCAAAGGAAATGTATTCGTTAATAAGTGAATCTTGCATTTGGAGCAATTAATTCTCAGCTCTGCGAGATGGAAGAGAAAGGAAGATACTGAATGTCTGCAGTTGAGGTCATCCAGCAGTGCCCTTCTGGGCCTCTCCCTTTCACACCCCCTGCCCAGGTTTCGCTTCTGTCCCAGGACAGGATTGTTGTTATTCTGGCACCCACTTCCCCTAACCAGGCAGCTCCCCCACCGGCGTCTTCCTTGATTTCACTAAGAAACCCATACACCACTCTTCCCTCCAAAACCCATGTGATCTGATGTGTAGCAAAATGTCCCCTTCAAATTACAGATCTTAAAATCTTCTATCTTATTTTCGTTAAAAAAAAAAAATAAGGCCGCCATATACTTGTAATCACGGAAGGAGGAGCACTTCTTCAGAAGAACTCCTTTCTGTTTCTTACTTGTGAATGAAACTTCAGGTGATTCAAAACATATGCCTTAATCGTGATCTAGGTCCGTCCTCCCTCTCCTTCATCGTGTCCTTTTACCTTTTTTGTAACGGAAGCATATTCCGCTCTTCCCATCCTCTAGCGCATACTGTTTTCCCAGCTCATCCTGCCTCATTTCTATGCTCTACAATTGTACAGCCCATTCTCTAACACCATCAAGCCTCAGCTAAAATGCCACCTCTCCCCAGAAGCCTTCTCAGCACCCAAACTAGAACCAAGGGCCACCAATCCCTACCCTGCACCCGTGAAACCGTATATTCTTCCCAGTGTTACACAGAGTCATTATCATATTGTGCTTTGTATCAGTTATTATGGCCTGTGTCTCCCTCATTAAATTGTATGTCCCAAGGTAGCAGCAGGTCTTATGCTCTACCTGTGTGGATAGGCTTTGCAAAACCCATGGAGTTCATGGAACTGTAGGGAGTGCTCAATACATGTTCGGTGAATTTCATGTAATTTACTACAGATTACGCCAACCACAGGACGGTTATATATTCCACGGAGATGTGAAGTGGTGGAGCGCGTGCGGTTGATTAATGCAGTGTCGCAGCTGGAGTACAAATCATACTACTTCTTCTGCTTTTGTGGGACCGGTGTCAGGGTGCAAGGCTAAGCTAAGCTGTCTCCTGGTTTTTTTGAAATAAACTGGAAGGGAAGGCGTAGGCACTCGTTCAGGGTGTACTTTCTAACTGAAAGAGTTCAGGCTTGGTTAAGACAGCCTTTCTAGTTCTGTCAATTTTTAGTTACTCTAGAGCCCTTTAAAGCTGTAGAAGAGTGTTTTAAATTGGTTTGACTAGAATTTTCTTCAAGGTATCTGAATACCAAATGAATGTCCTCTAAGTAATCTGGTGATTGCATTACCAAAGCCCTAGGCTACAGACTAGTCTTCTCTCTGCCATCCGTTGAATGGTCATGCAAGTTAAATAAGTCAAACTTAGTTCGTATTTAATTTTTAGATCATATGTGCACGCCTTTTGATATAATAAAAAGAGTAGACTGAAATTTCTCATTATGATTAGTATATCATACTAATACAATATATTATGTTAGTGATTAGTAGCTAATAATCTCAATAGTATACATAGTGAGATAATGGGGGGGTCAATGTTTTTCATATTCATTTTTGCTAGGGACTCTCATTTAGTGGTAATCTTATCTGGAAGTTCAATGTGTAAAACAAATTAAAAATCTGGTACTTTGGTTGAAGGAGGAAAGTGTTAAGAAAGAAGATCATCTGAGGAAGCTATTCAAACTTACAGGAAGATTACATTTAGAAACATTCTTTAAAAATTACTCCGTATTCATTAATTACTAAAGTTAACCTATGTTTATTCAGATAAATCATGCTATTAAGATGAAATTCAAAACAGATTCCCCACACAAGTAGATAACCATTGTTTTTGTTGTTTGTTTAAGATTTTATTTACTTTGTCAGAAAAGAGTGAGTGAGCATAAGCAGGGGGAGCAGAGGAGGAGGGAGAGGGAGAAGCAGGCTCCCCACTGAGCAAAGAGTCCAGTGTGGGGCTTGATCCGATGAACCCAGCTGAAAGCAGACACTTAACTGACTGAGCCACCTTGGTGTGCCCTAGACAACCTTATTAAGAGTGTGGACTCCACCTTCCTCAAGTTCCATGCGTGTTCCCACAGCAAATGGGGGCCATGTGCCTCTGTGTGTTGCTGTCTTCTCTTAACAGTGTGTGATGGGCATTCTTCCAGGATAATTCATAACAATAGAATTCATTTATTGTAATGTTTCACCATTTTTAGAATATGGAGATACTGTAATTCAACATTTCACTGAAGATTTTTCAAGGTTTTGATCTTAAAGAGGCAAGGGCAGAGTTTAGCTCTTTTAGAGTTAAGGTAGTAACAAAAGAAATAACGCTTGAAAAACAACAGATTATTCTCTGGCTGCTATCATGGCACATTCAATTATGGAAAAGCAGCAATGACCCATTTAAATGTGTCTGGATCCATAGGATAGGGGTTTTGTGTCTTTACGACACGGAGGCTTCGAACTCAGCCTGATTGAGTCCACGATCTGTTGTTTACTGCTCCCTGACCTGATACAGATCAAATTACCTCTGCTCCCATTTCCTCATCTAAAGTAAGGCAGTAATAGTCTTTGCAGAGATGTTAGGAGTGTTAACTGAGATGGTAATGCATCTAAAGCTCTTCACACAATCCTGGAACATAATAGGTGCCCAAGAAATATGCTTTGTAGGTATCTGTGTGTGTATATAAATGTGTGTGTATTTATGTACAGATATCTGTGTATGTAAATATACATAATTTTTTTTCAGAGAAGAGGTCACGTCTTTTGAAAAAACTGTTTCTCCTCAGTCCCTAACCTTGTCTACCATTTCCACACTACAGAATTCTAGATGATTCCCTCAAGTTACTTGTAGTGGTGGATTAGAAGCAATGTGTAGAAATCAGCATAGACATTCTGTGTTCTTGCCTAGCATAGACTTTGTTCTTCTTATGTCTGTACTCACCTCCAATTACATTTGCCCGTAAAAGCACCTCTTCCATTTCAAGATAATCTCTTGGTACACAAATTCATTCTACTTATCCCTGTTCATACTCTTGAATTTAATTTATATTTTCCCAGGGGATGTTTCTCTAAATGAATATATAATTTAACATTTTTTAAAACAGTTTAGTAGTCTTCCAGAAGAAGGAAACCTTCCACTTCTTTATTATCAGGCATCAAATGATGCAGTACATTCTGTAGTCTGAGATTTTTATTCTAATTTGTGTTCTTTTTATAATATACATTGTCAAACTTATCGAAAATGGGTGAAAGCTTTATACCAAGTTAGATTATACATTGGGGAGGGTAGGTGCTATGATGCATGCTGCTAATTGGGTAAGACTGATGACTCACAGACCTGTACCCCTGACGCACATAATTCATTATATGTTAACAAAAGAGAGAGAGAGAGAGAGAGCTCGGTTTGGAAATTATGGTCCTTAAAGGAGTGCAACACCTGTCACAGGAAAAAAAAAGTTAGCTTATAAAGTACAGCTAAGAAATGAGTCATGTATTGGCTGCATGACTTAAGGAATGAAAGAATAAATACTAAAATAACTCAGGCAGCTGGATAAAACCCTGTGTGATAGCTTAAAGTCACTCCGGGTTTCAACTATATCACCTACAAAAATACAGGAATTGAAATGTATTTATTCTTTGTATTAAATTTAGTGAGCTCCCACTTCCTGTAGAACATAGGTAAAGCAATGAAGGCGACATATAAGTTTTATATACAACATGTGAAAGTCTGAACATTCTAGAAACAAGACAGGTAAGAAACACAGAAACCGTCAAGACGACAAGCTAATGATAAGTGTTATAAATGAGATAAATGGGTGAGGGGGAAGGACAGTAGTTCAGGAGAATAGAGAGTCCTCTCTGAGAAGGGGATACATGAACGGGGACATAAATGGTAAGAGGCCAGTCCTGTGGAAGGACTGT
This sequence comes from Spilogale gracilis, assembly GCA_004023965.1. Lineage (NCBI taxonomy): Eukaryota > Metazoa > Chordata > Mammalia > Carnivora > Mephitidae > Spilogale > Spilogale gracilis. The sequence continues at coordinate 366 of PITA01001688.1, read as the reverse complement.
GTTCTGCAGAAGGAACAGCGAGAGGAAAACACCCTGAGTGGAGGGTGATCTGGGGTGTGTTCACAGAACAATATGCTGATTTGGGTGATGATGTGGGCCGAAAGCAGGCAGTAGGAGATGGTTTGGAGAGGTGGTCAGGGGCCGGCCCCGCAGGGCTTCGTAAGCCATGGAGGGTGTTTGCGATTTATTCCATTGCAGAAACCCTTGGAGGTTTTCCAAGTAGTGACCTGTTGGGACACAAAATTTTCAAAGCTCACTGCCATACAGGGAGTGGACTCTGTGTGGAATAGGGACGGGGAGGCAGGAGCAGGAGACTGAAATGATCCAGGAAAGAGGGGATGATAAGCCGGACTAGGGGGCCAGCAG